>PISX010014353.1:39480-53409 GCA_004024625.1 Mellivora capensis
AAAAAAAAAAAAAAAAAAAGTCTATGTAATCTATAAGAATTATTTCAGCCAGCCCAGAAGGCTCTATCAGAACCATGTAGGGTGCTTTTCTTTCCTCCTAAGCTATGGGCATTCACTGCTCCTTCCCCCAAACATGCACGCTCCCCTGTTTGGATAAGTACCTACTCCTCATTGAGATGACCCAGCAATGTGGGACAGAATGTCTTTGGGATGATGAGGTCTCCAGGGCCGGGATTTGCATCCAGCCTTCTTGCCTCCATGCCCATGTGGTTTCTAGTGACCTCAGCACACTGTGGAAACCAGGTGACCCAGGTCCTTCCTGGATCTGTCGACTCATCACATCCTAGTCAGTGCCTGCATCTGAAGTATTCTGATGTTTGGGGAGAAAGCGGGGTGGGGATACGTGGAGTGATGCAAAACACTGCCTAAATGTAATTTGTGAACATGATGAACCATAGTCTTACCATGTGAGCGCTAATGCTGCCGCAGAACAGCGTCTGGAGAAGAAAGGAAGCCATGATCCAGCAACAAGCAAATCATGACTTGCTTCATTAAAAAAAAAAAAAAAAGCTTCTATTTCTTGCAATAAGAAAAACAAAACAAATGGCAATTAAGGACATGAGAGACTTAGAGGTGAAACTGTTACTCCCTGAGAAATTTGAAAACAAGCAAGAAGGTAGAAAACCCCATCGCTTTGTGTAACAGTGCTACCATGGCCATCTTCTTTTCCAAGAGTTTGTGAGCACCGGGGGTTTATATTTGGTTTTCTTGCTTTGTTTTCCCTCTGCTTGATGATCCTACTGGAGAAATTATGTGGGTTATCGAGAGAGAAAAAGGAAAAAGACAATACCGCTGTGGAACAAGTTTTTACTATGCCAAACATGTGATAATGGAATGAGTAGCCTTTAGGAAGATACATAAAAGTAAAAAAGATTTTTACTGACAACCCCGTTAGAGTCTGTTAAACACTGGCCCTGTTTTTTGTTGAGATGTCACACTCTACTTTTGGTGACAATTTTATGGGCTTTTCAGAAATTAAAATAGCAGTAAAAATAATTACATTAATGCCTACACAGATGTGTTGGGGTTGTTTGATATTCTTGCAATATTTTAAGTCCTTTGCATAATCGGATTAAACAACATGAACACGTAACTCCAGAGCTAAAGGCCACTCACATCAGGAAAGAGACCAGCATTAGCAAACAAATTAATTCCTGGGTAAACCAGAGAGAAACAAGGAAGGCTTTGATCCAAGACTTAATATTTTCAAACCATCTCCCAGTTAAGTTAGAGATTTTCTGAAGCAAATCACTGGAGACCAGGATATACATTGCACCCTCTTCTAGTGCCTCAGTGTCCCATAGAAGAACATAGTCTTGAAGCTGCTGACCTGCCAAGTGAGAAAAAACACATGACATGAATGTAGGGAAAACTGGTGCTCCATTTTGAAAGAGTTTGTCATATTTTCTCCCCTCCATGACCTTGGGTAAATGACTTCAGCACCTCTGAGCAGGGTGCTGCCTTTCCCACACTATAAAAATGGCTATTATGCCCATCGATCATGCAGAGATGCCACGAGGCTTAATTTATTAGTTAATGTTTGTGTTACACTCTGTGGCTCTTAGATGGAAGGTGTTATAGAAATGCAAAGCAGCAATATATTATCTAAACATCTGCTTCCTCAAATAGCTCTCTAGAAAGTGTTCATGGCTTCAGCACAAATGAGTCCTCCCAGAATGGATCATTTTGTCCAGGTCTTCCTTGGTCTATAAATCGTTTCACCCACGTGCCAACGCACAGAGTCTCTAAGCAGAATCCACTCGGGCAGCTGGGATTTCCATCTTGTCCCCGGAATGGTCCTCGCGGGTGCTGCCCCCTGGCGGGCGGGCGCCGCAGTTCCTCACGGGTCTTCCCGTTCCGCACCACATCTACCATCTTCATTCTTTACTCTGAGAAGCCGTTATAATTAGGCATTTCTTTTGATGCTTCATTTTATACATAGGCGTGTTCCATCTAACCCAAGGGCTTGGGACTTTGAAACTTGGCAGGAAAACCAAGAGAAATCACTTAAAAGCTGCTTGAAAATAAAAGAAGAAAATGCAAAAAAAAATTGGTCGAGGTTTGAACATGTTTTGATGAGATTTAATTAATTGCCGAATTGCTAAAGATTATATTGGAGATTATTTCGGCTGACATTTATACTGTCCATAACTTTATTAAGACTCAGGACCCTAAAGCAAATGGGTACTTATTCCTATAGGAATTCCATAGTTCCAAATATATGCTTGGATTGAGGCAACTTCTTTCCCAAACACAACAAGAGAAAGACAATGAATAACAAATTCAAAGGTTTTCCTCCCATTTCAGTTTTGAGAACATTTTTTTTTTCTTTGCATATTATCCCTCAACCCTATTGTTTGTGGTCTCGGAGTCTCTTAAAATGTACCCAAGATTTGTTTTAATCAGGTATAGTAAGATGACAGACACGGAGACAACAAAGGACCTTGAAAGAAGAGTTTATCCCTTACGGTGCCCGAGAGGAGGCTCAGTGCAGCTCCACGTGGGGGAAACAGCACAGGTAAATCCAGAAGCATCAGGATGACAGAAAAAGCATGGCCCTGGGGCTCTATTGTGGTTTCTGTGGGAAGGACGGAGTGAGGCAAGTTTGAGCAAACAGGATTGTGTAGTTTGAATAAATGGGGCAGGCTCTCGGCTACACAGGCAGTTTCTGGTTGTCTAGTGCCTGTACCTGGCGTGATTTGGGGGAGGGGAAATGTGGGTTTGGTGTGTGAGGGTTTGATATGGGAGGTAGTTGGGGATATGGACTTTGGATTGGTTGATTTGTAGGTGAGAAGTGTGCTCGTGGGCAAATTGTTTGCTACGTCTAAGAATTAGCCAGTTCTGGAAGGGCTGCCGGAGGTCAAACATCATAAAATATAGAAAAATTTTTTAAAAAACCTGATTAAGACAGGGAGATTTTCTTTGGTATCTTCCAAGAAAATCTTTTAGAATTTGGCCACACAAGTCCCTCACCTTTTATTTGGTGATAAAATATATGCTTTCTAAAGAGAAAAGTTGTGGAGATAATTATGAAAACAATACCACTGATGAGTACTTACTATATCTAGCACGTGATGAAACACTGTAAATGCTATCTCATTTGACGTATTAAACTGTAAGAATGCTAAAATGAAAGAGAAAAGTGTAAGTTACCTTTTTATCCTTACTTGTTATTTTATGGGAAAGCATCTCAAGATAGGGTTTATAAGAGGTTGACCTAGAGGGCTTTGAAAGAGGTAAATCAGCATTTTCTTCCTTCTTAACAGAAGGAACTCTCAACACTCACTTGTGTTGTTGGAAAACTGCTCACGTAAGTGCATAACCTGCCATTCTGGTGTTAATTGGTCATTTGAATTCTAGCATTATTTGGAAGCTCAGCTCTGACTTGTGGCTCTAATTGAAAGTCTCTCCATCTACAATGTCCTCAATCTGTGGTTAAGGGCTCTTAAACTGCCTTATGTATCACCACCGCCCAAACAATACCTGTGGCCAGTATTGTTTTGGCTGAGCAAGGATGCGACCTCAGAATCTTTCTCAACATATTACTCTAGGGATTCACAACCAGTTTTTCTAGGTTGGCATGAGATATGAGACAGAATTAATGTATTTGCCATCTCTATACAAAGGAATGAAGATCCTACTTCTATCCATGTTACAATTAATTTTTAGAGAATTAGAGACTGTAAGGTAATCACTAGTTTATTTATTGATTACAAAAATTGGAAACTAAATTTAATATTCATATGTTTATAATGGATCTTTGTCTAAGAAATGTGCAATGTAGGCTCCTTCTAACCTAGGAAGTTAGATTAACCCTAAGTGACTGGTTCTAGGCTGATCCAATCACAGTCCTTGCTGGGTCTCTTCTGCTAAAGGGTCAGGTGAGGCTGTTTTTACAGGAGATGCTAGGCCAGGAAGGTTTAAGTAATGTGCTGGTGGTGGGTGACATCATGTGAGCTCAGCCAAGAGATGAAGAAAAAGAGAGAGAACAAAAGAGAGAGAGAGAGAAGACAAAGATTGGGTCCAAGCCAGATATACCACTGAACTTCTAGGCATAAGAGTCAATAAATTCATTTTTCTGTCCCTTTGGACTAGTTTAAGTTGAACTTGCAAACAACAAGGTTCTAACTAATACAAAAACATTTTAAAAACAATAAAAGAATATCTTTGTAGTGCTATTTTCTTAAATTCCAACAGTTGAGCACATGCTTAATATCGAAAAGATACTTGATTTATAAAATGAGATAATATTAACTGAGCTTCCTATATGCTAGGTATCATTCTAAGCACTTTGCATGTAGTGAATCATTTAATTCTCATGCTCTTAGCCACTAAGCCAGTACTTAGTGCCTGGTTCTGTTCTTTGAGTGCAAAAGTCTTTCATCAGTATGTCTAATAACCAAAGAGAACAGGCAGTGTAGTGTCCTTTCTCCTTTCCATGCCTCATTCGCCTCCCTGGCACCTGGGTGCCTTTCTAACTTCCAAAATGAGTGAGAAAGCCTGGTTACCCTTTGTAGCAGTGCTGACAGGTCTGACTCCACTCTTGGCCCTCCATCTTGTTCGTGTTTTTTCAATGGCCTCTCCCCGGGCTATGCAATCCAGCCCCTGGAGGTTAATGTCAGCCCCAACTGCAATGCCAGAAGCCTTGTTCCGATCCCCCCTGAACTGCAACACAGAAGGCGCTGCTTTAGAGTGGTGCCACTTTAGAGAACTACCCTGTGACCTCATCACCATGCCCCTTGCTCTGTAAAGGCTGGGGTTAAGGGGCTGACCGTGTGCAGAGGAGCTGCGTGGTTTTTGGGTCCGTTGTCTGCTGGATTCCCCACTGTCAGTAAATTACCCTGGCCGCGCCTCTGTGTGGACAGTTTGGAGTGGCTCGCATTGTTTTTTGGTCTTAAAAGTGTTATCTCAGTCTGCATGCTAATTACTGACCCTCCTGTACCTTCTAACACCCTTTAAGTGAGAATCCTAGGATCACTGCCTTTTAGATTTGGGAAAAACATTTCAGAAGGAAGGCCACCCCAAAACCTCACCTTAAATGGGCCCAGGGTTTCTCCTGGAAAATGCCCATCTTTTCAGAGGTATGAAAGTCTTTTAAAATGTTATCAAACCAGTGGTGAATTTAACCCGAAACAGACAGGTGAGCCGCCGCAGTGTATAACAGTGGGTAAATAGTTCCAAGTAAGTCAAATGTTATGAGTTGAGAAAGGACGTTCCTGCTGCACAGGGCTGGGAATTGAAAGCCAGAAAATCTGCTGTGCTTAGTGGAATATGCTCACCGGGTTTACATTTTCGTTGTTTGTAGGGAGGATTCCCCAGAAGCTCAGGTTCTCACTGCCCTCTGTTGCAGGCCCTGGTAGAATGGTCGAGTCCTGGTTTTGGTACTTAGTTACTTGATTGCCTGTCCAAATCCTGCGATTGCCACAGCTGTTACTATTTTAGCTCCTTGAATTTATGAGCACTAGGGCCTCCCTTGAGTATCTCCCTTGCATCTGCTCTGGCTGTCACTTTTTTTTTCTTTTAAGATTTATTTATTTTAGACCAAGAGAGCTCGAGCAGCGGGGGAGAGGTAGAGGGAGAGAATCTCAAGCAGAGTCCCTGCTGAGCGTGGAGCCCCACGCAGGCTTGAGCTCACAACCCTGAGATCAAGACCTGAGCCGGACACTTAACTGACTGAGCCCCCCCGGGGCACCCCTGGCTGTGGCTTTTGGAAGGAGCAGTACCACTAACCGGGAGGGGATGCCGTCCAAACATCTGTCAGGCTGAGGGCACTAAGAAAAGGAGCAACTGTTTATTTTGTAATTAGACGACTAGCAACATTAGCCATATATGACCTGCATCTTTTCTGAGAAATGCCAAGTATTTTAAAGAATATGCCCACTCATGGAGAAACACAAGAACACACTAAAAATAGCAGCACGGTTTGTGACCTCCCGTAGATGCTCTGCGGGCAGTGACAAGAGGTTTGCTTTTCAAATAGAGCAGCGAGCGATCTGTGGATTGAATACAATTATCTTCTTGCTAAAGGACCTTGTGAGTTCCGTGGTGGTGGTGGTGGGGGGGTGGTTTGTCTTTCAGATGGTTCCTAGGTAACAGGGGAAACAGGGCCAAGAGAGAGGGATGTAGGTCTAGAATGAGGTGGTACTATTTCAATAAGCATTTCTCTTCACTTGATGGGAACTGACATACACTCTGGTTTCCCCAAGGTTGTCGATGAAATTGACTTTAGCCAAGGAGTAAGTCCATCAGGCACTTTTGTGAGTAGAATCAGAGAGGTGAGCTATGGATCTGCAGCTTCTTTTTTGTCCCGCAACATTTGTAGATTTGGGATCTAGAGTCAGAGCCTGAGAATCTGGTCTTTGGACAGAGGACTGTAGGAAATACTAGAGCGGTAGAGAAACCATCAGGGTTCTTGATGGCCTTAATGGGGTTTGAAGGTTCATATGAGGGTAGCAATCCCTAACAATCACTAGCACAAAAAACCTACTAGGGGCATCTGTTAGCATGTTTCATGGAAGGAACGGTGGACTAGTGGTCCTGTTGCAAGGTGAAAGTTTATTAAGTGAAAGAACAGAAAAGGGAAGAAAAGAAAAGGAACTCTCTAGAATGAGAGGGGGTCCCAAATGGGTGGCCACTGAGGGCTGTTATGGTCAGTCTTTTAAAGAAAACTGAGCAGGGAACTTGGTAAATATCTTGTCTATAATATTTAAGACAGACAAGGTGGATTTGTAAAAATATCATGTCTATATTTAGAAAAAACAAGGTGGACTTGTAACTATCAGGTAAATATCTCCTCTATATTTAGAACAAACAAGGTGGATTTGTTCTGTTCCCTTCTCTCTGGTTAATATCTAGTCTATGACATTTCTCCACATCTGGGGTTTCTGTGAGCCTGGTTACTGAGCCCCTACCTAGCCTTGCTTGTCCCTTACTCAGTCAATTCTGTAAGAAGGTGACATAAAGGTCAGATAGGAGAGTTTCCACAGTAAGTTATTTAGGATGAGGAACGGCTTTTGTCAGCAAAGGGTCAAGTGTTCCCGAGAATTTATATATGGGAAAGTTTAACCACTATACAAGTTAAACTACCTTGAAGTATCCGTTAAAATTTTATTGTAAAGAATGAATAATATATATATCACCAATGCATGTACATTTATAGTAATATAAATGTATTTATACAAATATTTAATATGTTAAATACTTAATTTGTTTTTAATTGATATTTCTGCCATGCTCAGTCTTTTTGAAGTTTAATTTTCCTTTGGGTCTTCATTTGTCACTTGACGAGGAAAAGAAAGGGTTTGATGGGCAGAATTTTATTCTGTTTGGATTATCAGAAGCTCCAAATTAATGGATTGCAAATTACACAGTAGTATGTGGTATGGTAAGACCACTGGTGGAATGAATGCAAGCTCCTGGAGAGTAAAACTGATGCTGAGCATATAATGTACACAGTATGCCACCAGCATTAGTTCCTCGTGAGTATAATTTTTTCCTTTTAAATTCAGACCGTAACAAAAACGCAGCTCAGCTCTATGCACTTGGAGCTGCCTACATGTATATATAATGCAAGATAAGAGTACTATGCGTGGTTTTATATTAAGTATTTTTTGCCAGACATATTTCTAAGAGTGGCTCTCATTGTTAGATACTTAGTGATTCAACTTTGAAAACCTTTTCTATTCTCTTTCAAGATTCAGGTTTGGATTAAAGGGTATTAAGATTGAAGTTGAGCTCTGAATCTATTTTTCCACCCAATGAAACAGAAAAATCACCAAGGCTGATATGATATGATTATAACTATTTTCCGTAATCCTAGATTTTCTTTTTTTTCTAATTGGAGTAATTTTACCCATTTAAGCTTATAAAACTTATGCCACTAACATATTGCTTTTACCTACTTACATGTTAGAAAACTGCATGAGCTGTTATTTGATTTTTATATCTACAATATGAAAGCCATGGATTTAGTCCAATTTCTTTTTTAAAATTTTTATTGTCTTTAGAACACCTAACCTGAGATCTATCCTCTTGACAAATTTAAGTATACATTGTTGTTGAGCATGGGTACAATGCTGTACAGCTCTCTAGAGCTTAGTCATTGTTTTTGAGTATGGTTGACACACAGTTTTACTGTAGGTTCAGGTATACAACATTGTGATTTGACAAGTTGATACATTATGCTCCTTTCCCAAGTGTAGCTGCCATCTGTCCCTACTCTTCACTGTGACAATATCACTGACTATATTCCCTATGCTGTACCTTTTGTTCCCGTGATTTATCCGTTCCATAACCAGAAGCCTGAATCTCCCACTTCCCTTCACCCATTTTGCCCAAATTCCCACACCCCTCTGGCAACCATCAGTTTGTTCCCTGTATTTATAGGTCTGCTTCTGCTTTTTGTTTATTTTGTTTAGACTCCACTTATGTGTGAAATCACATGGTATTTGTCTTTCTCAGTCTGACTTATTTCACTTAGGTCCTTCCATGTTGTCTCAAATGGTACCACCTCACCTTTTATATGGCTGTCTAATATTCCTGTGTGTGTGTGTGTGTGTGTGCATGCACATACACATGTACACATGTATGTATGTGTGTTACATCTTCCTTATCCATTCAACTATTGTGAATACTGCAAAAAACACAGGGGTGCATATATCTTTCTGATTTAGGGTTTTTTTTCCCCCCTTTTGGGTTAATATCCAGTGGTGGAATTGGGTCATATGGCATTTCTAATTAACATTTTGAGGAATTTTGAGGAACTTCCATACTGTTTTCTTTTTTTTTTAAAAGATTTTATTTTTATTTATTTGACAGAGAGAGATCACAAGTAGGCAGAGAGGCAGACAGAGAGAGAGAGAGAGAGAGGGAGAAGCAGGCTCCGTGCTGAGCAGAGAGCCCAATGAGGGGCTTGATCCCAGGACCCTGAGATCATGACCTGAGCCAAAGGCAGAGGCTTAACCCACTGAGCCACCCAGGCGCCCCTCCATACTGTTTTCCACCATGGTTATAGCAATTTACATTCTCACCAACAATGCACAAGGGTTCCTTTTTTGCCCACATCCTCAACAAGACTTTTTTGTGTTTTTGATTCTACCCTCACACCCAATAGGTGTGAGGCGGTATCTCAAGGTGGTTTTGATTTGCATTTCCCTGATGATGAGTCACGTTGAGCGTCTTTTCATGTGTCTATTGGCCAACTGTATGTCTTCTTTGGAAAAATGTTCAGTTCCTCTGCACATTTTTTCATTGATTTCTTTTTGGGGGTGGGGGTGTTGAGTTGTAATGTTCCTTATATATTTTGGATACTAACCCTTATCGGAAATATCATTTGCAAATATCTTCTCTTGTGCAGTAGGCTGCCTTTTTGTTTTGTTGATGGTTTCCCTCACTGTACAAAAGCTTTTTATTTTGATATGGTGCCAATAGTTTGCTTTCTGCTTTTGTTTCCCTTGCCTTAGGAGACAAATCTAGAAAAAAATGTTTCTATGGCTGATGACAGAGCAATTATTGCCTGTATTCTCTTCTAGGATTTTTATGTGTCAGGTCTTTAATCCGTTTCTAGTGTCTTTTTGTGTATGGTTTTAAAAGGTGGTAGAGTTTATTCATCTTATTTAACTAAATTATCATGCCTGTTGGCTAATAATTAGGAGTAACATAGAGGATATTATCTTCTTCTTTCCCATATCTTCTTCCCTCCCAGCCCTTAGTAACCACCACTAACAGGCTTTAATTTTATAAATTTGACTATTTTGGATATTTCATATAAGTGGAATCATGTAGAGCTTGTCTTACTGGGTCAGGTTTATTTCATTAGCATAATGTCCTCAAGTCCATCCATGTTGTCACATATTACAGCATTTCCTTCCATTTGAAGGCTAAATAATATTCCATTGTATGTCTATGCCACATTATCTATTCATCTGTCAGTGGACATTTGGGTTGTTTCCACATCTTAGCTAAGGTGAATAGTGCTACAGTAAAAGGGAGGGCTAATATCCATCTGAGATTCTGATTTCACTTCTTTTGGTGTTATACCTAGAAGTGAGATTGCTTGATCACATCCTATTTTTTTTAACTTAATTTTATTTTTTCAGTGTTCCAAGATTCATTGTTTATGCACCACACCCAGTGCTCCATGCAATAAATTCCCTCCTTAATACCCACCACCAGGCTCACCCAACTCCTCATCTCCCTCCCCTCCGAAACCCTTACTTTGTTTCTCAGAGTCCACAGTCTCTCATGGTTTGTCTCTCCCTTTGATTTCCCCGAACTCACATTTCCTTTCTTTCTCCCAATGTCCTCCCTGTTATTCCTCATGCTCCACAAGTGAAACCATATAATGATTGTCTTTCTCTGCTTGACTTATTTCATCAGCATAATCTCCTCCAGACCTGTCCATGTTGATACAAAAGTTGGGTATTCATCCTTTCTGGTGGCTGTGTAATATTCCTAGTCTATTTTTAATTTTTTGAGGAAAATTTACACTGTTTTCCATATAGGCTGTGACATTTTTGCATTTCCATCGACAGTTTGCTAAAGTTCCAGTTTCTCCACCTCCCTACTAGCAACTCTGGGTTTTGTTTGTTTTTTAGTAATAGTCATTCTGATACATGTGACCTGATATCTTATTGTGTTTGTTTTTAAAATTTTTATTCAAATTCCAGTTAACATTCAGTATAATATTAGTTTCAGGTGTACAATAGTGATTCAGCACTTCCATACAACACCTGGTGCTCACCACAAGTGCACTCCTTAATCCTCATCACCTATTTCACCCATCCCCCACCCACCTCCCCTCAGTTTGTTCTCTGTAGTTAAGCATCTGTTTCTTGGTTTGTATCTTCTCCCCTCCTCTGCTTGTTTGTTTTGCTTCTTAAATTCCACATGAGGAAAATCATATGGTATTTGTCTTTCTCTGACTTACTTTGACTTATAGTTCCATCCATGTCATTGCAAAAGACAAGATTTCATTCTTTTTTGATGGCTGAGTAATATTCCATTGTATATATCTCTCATCTTTTTATCCATTCATCAGTCAATGTATTTTGGGCTGTTTCCATAATTTAGCTATTGTAGATAATGCTGCTCTTAACATCAGGGAACCTGTATCCCTTTGAATGCATATTTTTGTATTTTGGGAGTAAATACCTAGCAGTGAAATTCCTGGATCATAGGGTAATTATATTTTTAACTTTTTGAGGAGCCTCTATACTGTTTTCCAGAGTTGCTGTACCAGTTTGCATTCCCATCAACAGTGAAGAGGGTTTTCCTCTCTCCACATCCTTGCCAACACCTGTTGTTTCTTGTGGTCAACTTTAGCCATTCTGATAGGTGTGAGCTGATATCTCATTGGGGTTTTGATTTGTATTTCTTTGATTAAGGATGAAGATAATTTTTCATATACCTGTTGGCCATTTGTATGTCATCTTTGGAGAACTGTCCATTCAAGTTCTCAACCCATTTTTGAATTAGGTTATTTTTTTCTCATTGAGTTGTATGAATTCCTTATACATTTGAGAGATTAACCCCATAGCAAATGTATGGTTTACAAGTATTTTCTCTCATGCTATAGGTTGCTTTTCCACTCTGTTGTATCTTTTGCTGTGCAGAAGCTTTTCAGTTTGATGTAGCCGCACTGGTCTATTATTTGTTTGTTTTTATTGCCTATGCTTTTGGGGTCATATCCATGAAATAATTTTCAAAACCAATATCCTGAAGCTTATCTCCTATGCTTGCTTTTGAAATTTTTTGCAGTTTCCGGTCTTTCATTTAAGTCTCTCTCTCTCTTTTTAAGATTGTACTTATTTATTTGAGAGAGAGAGCCCGTGGAAGCATGAGCAAGGGGAGGGGCAGAAGAGGAGAGAGAGAGAGAGAATCTCAATCAGACTCCATGCTGAGTCTGACACAAGGCTTATCTCATGAGCTTGAGATTATAACCTGAGCTAAAACCAAGGGTTAGACACTTAATGGACTAAGCCACCCAAGTGTCCCATCACTTAATTCTTTAACCCAGTTTGAGTTGATTTTTTTGTGTATGGAGTAAGATATGGTCCAACTTCATTCTTTTACATTTTTTACATCTTTTTTTTACATCTTTTACATACAACCCAGCACCAGGTGGTTGAAAAGACCATCCTTTCCCTAGCGTATAGTCTTGGAACCCTTGTTGGAATTAGTGGATCATATATGTATATATATGGATTCATTTCTGGGCTCTCTATTCTGGAATTGTGATGCTTCCTGCTTTGGTTTGCTTTAAGTTGCTTGGAGCATTGGGTATTACATAAACAATGAACCTGAAAAAATAAAATAAAAAAAATAAGATTGCTTTGGCTATTCAGAATCTTTTGTGGTTCCATACAAATTTTAGGATTGTTATAGCTTTATGAAAAATGCTGTTATTTTGATATGGATTGCATTAAATGTACAGATTGCCTTGGGTAGTATAGACATTTAAACAATATTCTAATCCATGAGCATGGGATGTCTTTCCATTTCCTTGTGTCATCTTCAGTTTCTTTCAGCAGAGTTTTTATAGTTTTCAGAGTACAGGTCTTTTATCTTTTTGGTTAGGTTTATTCCTGTTTTTGGTGCAATGGTAAATAGAATAGATTTCATAATTTCTTTCTCCTGCTTCATAATTGGTGTATAGAAATGCAACAGACTTCTGTACATGGATTTTGTATCCTGCAGCTTTACTGAATTCATGTATCAGTTCCAGCAGTTTTTTGGTGGAATCTTTCAGGTTTCCTTTATAGAGTATCATATCATCTGCAAACAGTGAAAGTTTTACTTCTTCCTTACCAGTTGGATGCCTTTTATTTCTTTTTGTTGTCTGCTGTGGCTAGGACTTCCAATACTATTTGAATAAAAGTGGTGAGAGTGGATCTCTTTGTCTTGTCCCTGCCTTTAGGGGAAAGGCTCTGTTTTTCCCTGTTTAGGGTATTAGCTCTGGGTTTTTCACAGATGGTCTTTATTATGTTGAGGTATGTTCCCTCTAAATCTATTGTTGAGGGTTTTTATCATGAATGGATTTTTTTTTTTTGCTTTTGTTAAATGCTTTTTCTGCATCTATTGAAATGATCATATGGTTCTTATCCTTTTTTTTTTTTTTATTAAAGTGATGTATCATATTGATTGATTTGCAAATATTGAACCACCCTTGCAGCCCAGGAATAAATCCTACTTGATTGTGATGAATGATTTTTTTTTAATGTATTGTTGGATTCGGTTTGCTAGTATTTTGTTGAGTTTTGCATTTATGTTCATCAGAGATATTGGCCTGCAGACTTTTTGTTTGTTTTTATTTTATTTTTTATATCTTTATCTGGTGTGGGTAATGCTGGTCTCACAGAATGAATTTGGAAGTTTTCTTTTTTTTTTAATTTTTTGAAATAGTTTGAGAATAATAGGCATTTTTTCATGTGTCTGATAGCCATTTGTATGTCTTCATTGGAGAAGTGTCTGTTCATATCTTCTGCCCATTTTTTGATATGATTATCTGTTTTCTGTGTGTTGAGTTTGAGAAGTTCTTTATAGATCCTGGATATCAGCCTTTTGTCTGTACTGTCATTTGCAAATATCTTCTCCCATTCCATGGGTTGCCTCTTTGTTTTGTTGACTGTCTCCTTTGCTGTGCAGAAGCTTTTGATCTTGATGAAGTCCCTAAAGTTCATTTTTGCTTTTGTTTCCTTTGCCTTTGGTGACATATCTTGAAAGAAGTTGCTGTGGCTGATATCAAAGAGGTTACTGCCTATGTTCTCCTCTAGGATTCTGATGGATTCCTGTCTCACATTGAGGTCCTTTATCCATTTTGAGTTTATCTTTGTGTACGGTGTAAGAGAATGGTCGAGTTTCATTCTTCTA
>PISX010014354.1:0-53164 GCA_004024625.1 Mellivora capensis
TTCAGCCCTTCTCTCTCTTTCTTCTTCTTCTTCTGGGATCCCAGTTATTCCAGTATTGTTTTCATCTTATGGTATCACTTATCTCTTGAATTCTCCCCTCATAGTCCAGTAGTTGTCTCTCTTTTGCCCAGCTTCTTTATTCTCCATCATTTGGTCTTCTATATCACTAATTCTCTCTTCTGCCTCATTTATCCTAGCAGTAAGAGCCTCCATTTTTCATTGCACCTCTTTAATAGATTTTTTTATTTCAACTTGGTTAGATTTTAGTTCTTTTATTTCTCCAGAAAGGGATTTTATTTCTTCAGGAAGGGATTCTCTAGTATCTTCCATGTTTTTTTCAAGCCCAGCCAGCACCTTCATAATCATCATTCTGAACTCTAGTTCTGACATATTACTAATGTCTGTATTGATTAGGTCCCTAGCTGTTGGTACTGCCTCTTGTTCTTTTTTCTGTGGTGAGTTTTTCCACCTTGTCATTTTATCCAGATAAGAGTAGATGAATGAGAGAACAAAATACTAAAAGGGTAGCAATGCCCCAGAAAAATATATACTAAACAGATCACAAGAGACCTGAAACTGGAGAGAAGAAAGGGGGAAAAAAAAGAAAGGAAAAAAAAAAAAAAAATATATATATATATATATTTATATTAGACTGGTGAATAGAACAGAGCCACACACTTGATTTTGGGTGTTTTTTGGTCTGTTAAAAGAAACTACCTCCGAGAATTTTAAAGAAAGAGAAATTTATATATATATAAAAAAATAAGGGTAAAAATGATGAAGGGATGGAATATGACTATAAAGATGGAAATTTTAAAAGATTCTAAAAAAGGAATTGATAAGATAAGAAGTTGGTTGAGAAAAGAATTTTTAAGAAAGAGGATAGAATGTGATCAGACTGGAGACTAGAATGAAGCCATGTGCTAGATTTAGGGTATATTCTGATCAATTAGAAGAAAATGTATCGCAAAATTTTAAAGAAAAAAAAATCTATACGTATACAAAAAATAAGCTTAAATATAATGAAGGGATAAAATATGACTGTAACAATGAAAATTTTAAAAGTTTTTAAAAAGGTATTGATAAGATAAAATAGTTAAAAAACATTAAAATAGGAAAGAGAAAAAAATTTTAAAAATAGAATAAGAAAAAAATAAAATTTTAAAAATTTAACTTTGAAAGATTAAAGGATCATGGGGGAAAAGCCGTGAATTGTATGTGTTGCTTTCCTCTAGCTCTGGAATTCTGCAGTTCTCATTGATGGGCGAACTTGGTCTTGCCTGGATGTTCCTGCTGATCTCCTGGGGAAGGGGCCTGTTGCAGTGAATCTCAAATGCCTTTGCCTGAGACAGAATTGTACCACCCTTGCCAGGGGCCAGGCTAAGCAGTCTGCTCAGTTTTGCTCTCAGGAGCTTTTGTTCCCTGAACGCTTTCCATAGAGCTCTGGAGGACGGGAATGAAAATGGCGGCCTCCCAATCTCCTCAGGAGGAGCCAAGAGCTCAGGGCCCCACTCCTCAGTGACCCCTCAGAGAATAGCAGTCAATCCCTCCCTTCTTGGTCTCTAGCCGCACTGCAAGCTCACCCAACCTGTGACTGAGTATTTCTATCTCTGGTGCACAACCCCGTTTGGAGTCTCCAAACCCAGCAGATTCCTGCCGCATGCTCCCACACTGTTCCTCCAGGAGGAGGAGGGAAGGGGTCTCCCTGGATCTGCCACTTGTGGGATCCCTGCTTGAGGAGCAGTGGCCTGACTCTGCCTTGGATCATGGTTTAAGGTAACCCTGGTCTGAGAGCCCCCGTTATGGGACTCTGTCTCTGCAGCCAGATTCCCCACTCAGATACATGGGAGCTCTGCCACACTCAGGCACCCCCAGACTTTCTGTGACCCCGAAGGTCTGAGACCACACTGTCCCTGCAAGGGTTCCACCCCCCCACTTAGCCACTGGAGCTACATCGCTCGGTGGAACAAACTTCTGAAAGTTCTGATTTTGTGCTCCATTGCTCCACTGCTTGCAGGGAGCCAGCCCCTCCCCTCACAGTCTGTCTTCCCAAATGTAGCTTCACATTCACTTCTCCACACATCCTGCCTTCCAGAAAGTGGTCAATTTTCTGTTCCTAGAATTGCTGCTCTTCTTCTCTTCTATCTCCTGTTGAATTTGTAGGTGTACAGAATGGTTTGATAACTATCTAGTTGAACTCCTGGGACCTGATGATATTTAGGTCTCCTACTCCTCCACCATCTTGTTCCTCCCTCTACATGTACTTTTAAGTACATTATTTCACTGAATCCTCAAAATAACCTTCCAAGGTAGATGCTATTCCGTCCTCATTTTATAGATAAGGAAGGAAAGTTTAAATAAATTACCTGAGGGCACACAATTCATCAGTGAGGGGCTCATATTTGAATTCAGGGTTGACAGCACCGGTGTTTTTACCCACAAGGCTAGAAGGGCTTATTTAGCTTCTGCTGTTTGCACCTGTGTAACATTCACATTTGCTGTTTCATTTACCCTCACAAAAGATCCCAATGAAGTGTGGGTCTCATCTTAAAATTTTAAAAACTGAGGCCCAGGGAGTATGTATGTCACTCACTCAAAGGCGCCCAGTTAATAGGCAGTAAATCCAGTATTCCACCCGGCCTTGCCCCCCACACTACCAAAGCCCCTCAGTCCCGGCAGAACTGGCGACAGCCCCTCGTAAACGCGATTAATGGGGAAAAAATATGACAGTTACAGTGACCTACTTCTTTTTTCAGGTTCAGTCATTTTTAGCATCCCTCAATGGAGAGAAGCTGGAACTCTTAAAAAACGACCTGATTTCCATTAAAGACATCTTTGCAGCCAAAGAATTAGAGAATGAAGAGAGTCAAGAAGAACAAGGTAAAGGAAAATCATCGGATAAACTGCCAAACAGGCGGTTCATGAAGACAGCCCTTTGAACAGGGGCTGCTTTCATTCAAAAGCTCCTCCTCCTTGCTTCCAAAGCGCTCTGTGCACCTGCTCCGGGACCGGAGCTGGCCGCGGGGCTCTGTGGTCCCCTCGTTCTCTGGTGAGCACTCCTGTGGGAGGCGTCTTCATCGCCCTGGTGGGAGCACAGCTCCTGGCACCCAGCAGGTGCGTGGGAAACACCGGTGCACAAAGCAGCGGAGAATGGGGCACACTGAGCATGGCCCTGTGACTAGAGTTTATGCCCTGATATCTAATTGTTTATCTGCATGCAGTGGGCAGGTCTCTCCATGGATCTCTTTGCATACTTTTCTTATTATTTTTAATGCATATGCTTAGGAGTTAAGGTGTATTTGTAAGTGGCCTGCCCTCTGCCTCCAGCCACCCAGTGACAGGACCCCCAAGGAGACGAGGACCTGTTTTGTGCCAAACAAGTCTTCCTTGAGAGGGGGGAAAAGTTTTCAAAGTTAGACATGCTTAAGAATTACTTTAGGGGTACCTGGGGGGCTCTGTCAATTAAGCATCTGCCTTCAGCTGAGGTCATGATAGTGGAGTCCCGGGGTACAGCCCCATGTGGGGCTCCCTGCTCCGCGGGGAGTCTGCTTCTCCCTCTGCCTCCCTCCCCCCCATTAGTGCCCTGGCTCTCAAATAAACAAATAAAAATCTTTAAGAAAAAATATTGAAGGTAATTTTTTAAAAAATTGCTTTAGGTTGCCCATTTAAGAGCAGAATATAGCAAAACATTTGCTGTTGTACCTGGAGAGTGATTTCTTACTGATGTCATCACCTAACCTGCAACCACGCTTGTTGGGGGGTTATGCTGAGACACAAGGCAACCACCGGGCGCACAAGGTTGGCTTCTCCCAACTCCAAGGTTTATTTGAAACATGTGCACCGCTCACTGGCCGCTTGGCCTGCAACAAGTTACGTAACCTTTCTGAAACTCATTTCTGCACCTGTGAAATGGAGAAATGGATACATATTCCCAAGGGCTATTGTGAGGCTCAAATTAGATAATGTATGTAAAGATGTATTTTACAGAGCTTGGCCCACAGAACAGCTCAAAAATGTTCACTGGTGTTGTTCTTTAAAGTGCTAAAACAATGCTGGGAAAACAGTAAAGGTACGCTAAACTGTAGGTTTTCTTTATGATCATACTTTCACCACCCAAACGCAGGGTAGTGATTGCGCACGTTCATCCCCATCGAATAGCTGGAAGTGTTTTCTCCCCAAGTGTGTTGCACACCTTTATTTATTTTTTTAAAGATTTTATTTATTTATTTGTCAGGGAGAGAGAGACAGTACAAATAGGCAGAGTGGCAGGCAGAGGCAGAGAGTGAAGCAGGCTCCCCACTGAGCAAGGAGCCGGATGCCGGACTCGATCCCAGGAGCCTGGGATCATGACCTGAGCTGAAGGAAGCGGCCTAACCAACTGAGCCATCCAGACATCCCTGCACACCTTTAATCAAAGCTCAAACACAAGGACTGAGGGCTTCAGCCTCGATGCTCAGGTCAAAATTATTCTAAGCATTTGCAAACTGTTATTTAAATACTATCTCCCACTTTAGTCTCCCGTACTGACCTTATGTGCCTTCCGTCTAATGATATTTATGCTCATGGCATCAAAATAGAAGGCTCAATTATACTGAAGAATAGAAAGAGGCCACTAGCCAAGAGGCTATTAGAGAATAATGTTTTTGAGCATTTGTGTGTTTCTGCAAGAGTCCCAAAGCAGGACAGCCTTGCCTTTGTTTTAATAATGCGAAACTAAGACACTGGCTGTCACAGTTCATACAGGTAATATTATGGGCCCAAGATGAACCAACAGAGGTACCTGTTTTCCAGAGTAATGATCGCCCAAAAAGATCCAGGTTATTTCTCTTTGGTTGTATGATGCCAAAGGTAGACCTGGATCCTACAGGGTGTGTCATTCAGAAAGGATAAAAAGAAGATTCCAGATTTCTCCTAGCCTCAAAGTGATAGTGTTGCGGGTGCAAGTTAAAGCAGTATGCATCCCCAGCTGGCACAATTTCTTAGAGAGGAACCTTGATTCAATACTATTAGATGGAAAGTGTTACTACATGCGGTGTGTTCCAGTCTTAATATACAGCTTCAGTAAACTGGGATTTTTTTCCCCTATGACCCCCCCCCCCAAAAAAATATATATATGATGAAGTCCTGAACACAATGCTTAGGAAATGGTAGATTTATCTCTCCTTAAGTGACAGAACCCTATTATCTCCCATAATATATCCATTTTCCCACAGGACATCTCCAGATTATCAAAACACTATTAATTTTAATTAACTTAATGAATAAATGTCAAACACGTAAAGAATCACCAGGAGAAAAGAATAGCAGGGGTGTCATTAAATCAGTCCAATTATGATGGAGCATGACAGCTCCATCGAAGTGGAGGGATTATCTGAATGCCATAGAGAGAATGTCACCAGTGACATATGGCAGCGTGTAATTTTATCGCACTGCCATGGGTCTCTAATTTGGTTTACCACTATTGTGAAGGCTATATTTTTAAAAGGCTATTTTTTAAAAAGGTTTTTTAAAGGCTATTTTCTATTTTTATTGCCTTGGTGAAGATCTGGACCGTATGTACGAACCAAGTGCTGTAGTAATAGGTGTTCTTTGTGGCAACGTTATTTATCATCTGTTTTTACCCACTTCCATTTTTCTATGTAATTTTTTTTCCCTAAAATATGTGCTAAAAGTTGGTGTCCTTTTCTGTTTTCTAGAACAAATGCACATTTTAAAGCTGGAGTGACACAAACTACTTGCATCAGAGTTTAGTGTTGATGATTCCCAGATATTTTTAATCTCCCTGTGTTTATATCTTTGTCGCCCATAACAATATAGTTAGATAAAACTTTAGTGTTTACAAAACACTTTGACATTTGCTGTATTATCTGATCTTTTACAGAAATGCTACAGCTGAGATGGGTGGGTTTTATTTTATTTTATATTTTAACGATTTTATTTATTTGAGAGAGCACAAGCAGGGGGGAAGGGCAGAGGGAGAGGGAGACGCAGGCTCCCCACTGAGCAGGTAGCCCGAGGTGGGGCTCCATCCCAGGACCCTGGGATCACCACCCAAGCTGGAGGCCGAAGTTTAACCAGCTGAACCACCCAGGTGCCCCAATGGGTGGGTTTTATTATCCTAAATTTACAGGAGGACATGGAAGCTAAGAAGACCCATGACTAGCCCCAGACCACAGATTCTCTGAATGCAGGAACTGGGGTAAAAACCCACACCTGCCACAGTTAAGCCCAGGGCTCTTTCTGCCCTGCAGCTTTGTCTCTCTCTCTGACTCTCTAGCCCTCCATCTCTCCTTTTGTGCAAGTAGTTAATGTCTTCTCGTTCTTGAAGACCAGGTTCATGTATCACCTCCTCCAGGAAGCCTTCTTAACAAACCCTCTGAGGATAAGATTCGGTGTACTCAGCACACTTACCTCTTTGGGTTATAATGACTGGTTAGTGTCAGCTTCATCCTGAACAAAGACAGCCATCTCTCTCTCTCTCTCTGTCTCCATCCCCCACAAGGTACACACCTCCCCGCCCCTGCTGCGGCCACCCTGGCCTCCTTGCTGTCCCTGAGCAAGCCGGGCACACTCCCTCCCGGACTTCGAGTTGGCTGGACAGCTCTGCCCACTCCCCATCTGGTGTTGCTCACCCCTCCCTTTGGGTCATTACTCAAATGACATCTTGTCAGTTACCCTCTCGTTTCCCGACCGACCCCCAGCCGTCCCTGTTCCTCTGCCTCGGTTTATACTTCTCCATAAAACTTATCATCTGACATAAATGTTTTACTTCTCTATCTGTTTATTAATCTGTCTCTCCCCCGAGAATATGCGGATTCTAGGTGGTGTGATGAAGCCCAGTGTTGTGAACAAAGACCTGCAGGTTACCCCTGGCTATCTTCACAAGCTGCTAATTAGCCATTTTGTCTGTAAAACAGAAAAGAGCACGTACACCCAAGTGCTAGATACAGGTTTTCTCACATGGCTTAGCTGTCCCTGAAGCTACTGCCTTCACCCACTGACATAAGCCAGAGTATTTTCGGGTGATGTAATCAGGGCAGATGAAGGATGCTTTTATCTCCCCCACACACACAAGCTGGTGGTGAACCCACTGTGCAATCAATTCTTCAGCACTTAGACACTTTGAAAATGGCTTCAACCCACAGATGAAGAACAAATGAGAAAAAGAAATAGGATTATAATTTTTAAAAATATCTCTTTATTGCCCATCAATGGTATCCATTTATTTTTATCTGAGGCTATATTGTGCATGCCATGATCCGTGTGCTCTCTATATTTTTCTATATGATACAATTTATCAACAAACTATTTAATAAATACTTAGAATAAATAAATAATACTTGTTAAATAAATACCAAGTATTTATTAAACACTTATGTTCCAGGCACTGTGTTACACGCTCCGAATTCAGGAATGAGCAGAAGCAAATACCGTGTCTGTCCTTAGGCAGCTTCCGGCCTGGAGGGAAGCACAGTAAGAAGTGGTATAGGGCCAACAGGTGTCCCCAGAAACCTTGGGACATTTCTCCAGAGATGCGGTGTCATTACTTCTGATGGCATATGGCCTGTGGAGACAAGTCCGGCTCGCTCAGCACTGTGGCTCTGTGGCCATACAAGGGTGCCCTGGGTATTACTAGGGTTCCAGTGCTAAGCACAGCAATTCTCCAGGTCATAAATGCATGGTTGTCCGGGTCTTCTAGACCTGAGCTACATCATTCGTTTGTTCGTTCAGTCATTCGTTCAGCAGATAGCTACTGATTATGCACAGCTGCGAGCAAGACTGATCACTCCCTCCCTGTCCTCATGTGGCCTTCAGGCCAGCCTGGGCCCCCCCCCCCACCCCCGCCCAGCTAGAGCTTCAAACAACACGAGGCTTGGGCAGCCCCTCGCCTGCCTGCCTGTCGTCCTTGTAAGCGGGTGCTCCTAAGCTGCCCTCTGGCAGGCGGGGAGTGGGAGGGGGGACTCTTGAGCCCCCCACTTTGACTCTGACTGCAGGCTGTAAGGTCAGGGAAACTGCCACGTTTTGAAGGATGAAAAAAAAAGTCACGCTTCCGACTTCTGGCATTTTCTGTTTCCAGCCTCAGAGGAAAAGGGAGAAGAATTTGCTAGCATGCTTACAGAACTTCTCTTTGAATTACACGTCGCGGCCACGCCTGACAAGCTCAATAAGGTCAGCACTGTCTACGTTGGAATTTGTATTGTTGTTGCTCTTTTTAGGGTATCGGTTGTAAAATTCAAGTGATCCACCTGAAATGGACAAACCCTGAGCCCCGAATGGCACAGGAGGGGACGAGAGTATGAAGTCAGTGATTAAGATCCCCGGGGGCCGCACAGTGAAATGTGATGGAAGGGAACATGCAACCGGTCACTAGTAATTACCCTGTGACCTTGAACAAGTCACTTCTCCTCAAGGTAGACTTGTATATCGGAGCCGTGGGTATCTTCCGCACAGGGGAAGGAAGAGGGGTACAGACTCACCAAAGGGCTTTTGCAAATTCCATCTCCCTTACCCCCGCCGGGGTGACAGGTCAGAATGAGGCAGAGAGAAGCCCATCAGCCAGATCAGCCACACGTCCCCTCCCCCATACCCCACCCCGAATGCCAGTGCCACGCGGTGTCTTAGAACGATCCAGCCTTGTCACTCTGGCTGCTTCTAATTGTATGTTTTGCGAGTTAGTATAAGGTCTTGCTGTAGAATTTCTTAATGAGGGCACTCATTATTAATTACTTAGAACTGTGTTCTTTTAACCGTTCTCTCTCTCTCTCTTTTTCCCTTCTCTTTAGCAAGCGGTAGGGGACGCAGGTAACACTTATCAAGGCGGGTGAGGAAAGGGCAGGATGAGGCAGTGAGGGGGAGACATGAGTAATTTCTTTATCTCGGATAGAGGTCACCGATTCTGACAGGTCAGCGACTTGAACACAGCAGGGAAATTGCCTCATTCATCTCCGCGAAGCACCTGCCCCTGTTTGGAGAGAGAGAGAGAGAAAGAGACAGTGTGTGTGTGTGTGTGTGTGTCCCGCGGTGCCTCCTAGGTGCCACTGGCTTGTTGACAAAAGCAGGTGAGCTTGAAGAGGAGAAGCAAGTTTAACATAAACCCAGACATAGCTTGCACTCAAGCAAACAGCTTTAAGCTGTAATGATAAAAACTGGGTAAGGCTGCCCTTTCTCGATTCAGGAAATAACAGGGAAGGGAGGTGGCTCCGCGCGGTTACATGAGCTGTAATGCCTTCGGCCACAGGTTGCTCTGCCTGTATTCGTGAAATGAAGCTAGTCACAGGGCAGGCCCTGGTCTTCACAACGGCAACTCTCCTCCCCCTGGTGTGACTGGGCAAGAGCTGAGCCATTCTTCATCCTCCCTGCATCATACATTATTAGGTTCATGAAACATTAAGGGCTTCATGAGACATATCAAATGAGGAAATTTGCTTCAGCAATGACCCTGGCTAAATCTCTCACCCATATATATATATATATATAAAGTACAGTTATTCTTTTATAGTTGGTCATGAAAAGTGAAAAATATACTATCACTCTTTCAAGGTCACTGTCATTTTTATTCTTAATCCGTGTATCCTTTTACAGTGATCTTTGAAAAGGGCCCGCAGTGTTCTCTCCATCCTTCCTTTCTATTCTGGCCCCTTTCCTTACTTGAGAGTCACCAGAAAGCACCAACAAGGTGTTTTTAGGGAGACTAAGGAATTGCCCCATCAACTTTTTGAAGGTCATAGAATCACCCTAGAAGGTTGAGGGCAACGTTACTCTAGTCTTGGGATTGAAATGTCTTAAGTCTCCAGATTTGCATAACGAATGAGTTGTTTTGGCTTGGGGGGTTGCTTCACAGGCCATGAAGAAAGCTCATGATTGGGTAGAAGAAGATGAGGCTATGGTGTCCGTAAATATGGCGGAACAGTCGGAGGAGAACACTGGAGAGGAAGAGACAGGAGAGAAAGCAGAAAATCCTGAAGAAGACAAAAAGGAAGAAAGGAGAACTAAGACAGTTGAGGTAAATTTATTAGAGCTTGGTCACCTGAAGAGCAGTAATATGACTTTAGTTTTATTAGCAGCTGAATTTCAAGTGAGGAGAAACTACTTCATTTGCGCCTTGTTTCAACAGTATAGAAATATGAGGATTAATGTGATAAACACTAAAATTTCTCAATGCCAGGGCAATTCGTGACTTAGCATAGATGTTGTCGTTTTCCTCCAGAGCTTTATGAGCTTTAATTTAAAGGAAAAAAGATCTTCAAGAACATCGTTGATTTATCATGAGGATAAAATTCCATCTGATATGCAAATTTGTAACTATAAAATGTCTTTATGCCCCATAAACTAATGAGGCAATTGAAGCTTTTTTCCCAAAAAAAATTTCATGGCCACAGTTTTTATTCTGTAGTTTAATAAATTAATGTGTGCATAATTTATAGCCTGCCTGTGTTCAAAAATGAGTGTGTAGTAACTTCATTTTTACATTGAATTTTCATTTTAGGGAAAGTAATTTTTTTTCTTTAAGATTTTATTTATTTATTTGTGAGGGAGAGAGAGTGAGTGGGAGGGAGAGGGAGAGAGACTCTGAAGCAGACTCCGAGCTGAGTGCAGAATCCGACGGAGGGCTTGATCCCACAACTGCAAAAGCATGACCTGATCTAAAACCGAGAGTCAGGCACTTAACCGACCAAGCCACCCAGGCACCCCCAGAAAGTAACTTTGTAAATTCAGTCACTGTAAAGAGAAATGGCCTTTGAGGTTTCTTTATTCAGTTGCCCTTCCACAAGCATTTTTGAGCCCCTGCCTGGTGTGTGCCCAGAGTCTGTCTGAGAACTAGGGACATGGTTGTAAAGGTTGCCGTATACCTGGGGGCCTGGCAATACTTCCTTTTTAGCGCAGCATTTCTCCTTAGAAGAGTATCAGATATGCCCATTAACCTTTGGTTAAACTTTTCAGACCATTTTTTTTTTTAAAGAAATATATATATTTTTTTAACATTATAGTGTAGTTGTTAAGTAAACTCTACCCCCAATGTGGGACTTGAACTCACGACTCTGTGATCAAGAGTCCCATGCACTATGGACTGAGCCAGCCAGGTGCCCCATATCACAGGGTTTTTTTTTTTTTAATTTTTTTAATCTTTTTTTCTTTTTTTGGTAAAGATTTTATTTATTTATTTGACAGAGAGAGACACCATGAGAGAGGGAACACTAGCAGGGGGAGAGGGAGAGAGAAGCAGGGGGAGAGGTAGAGGGAAGCAGGCTTCCCGTGGAGCAAGGAGCCCCAAGTGGGACTCGATCCCAGGATCCTGGAATCATGACCTGAGCCGAAGGCAGACACTTAACAACTGAGCCACCCATGTGCCCACATCACAGGGTTTTTTAAAAGGCTTCTGCTCCGTGTATAGTTGTCTTACTTGCATTTATCTGTTTCAGGAAGTGTATATGCTGTCCATCGAAAGTCTGGCAGAAGTAACAGCACGCTGTATCGAGCAGCTTCATAAAGTAGCGGAATTAATTCTTCATGGGCAAGAAGAGGAAAAACCAGCTCAGGACCAAGCAAGAGTTCTGATAAAGTAAATGTTACTTTTAATTCTTATGTTTCTGGTGTTATTTATGTGTGCCATTCACACACATGCCCCCTAAGCTGCTAAAGTTTTAAATTATACGTCAACTAATTCCATTGTTCTGTGGTCATCTTAAGAAATAGACTCTCTTAGGATTCACAGGATTCTTAGCTGAATCATGTTAGCAAGAATAATAATTAAGGAATTATTTATGAAGAGACTTAAGGAAAGACCCACTAAAGCGTTCAAGGGTAAGTGTTTATTTTCACAGATCGAAGTCTTAGAAGTACAGACTTTTAGGGGTAATTGCATTTTTAACACACCACAAGAATAGAGAAAGAACATCTTTTTGTGCGACTTCTCAGCTAGCTTTGCAAAGATATTGAAACACACCCCTGCTGTTCCTAGGGACTGACACCAGCACTGCGTACTCTGAATGCTGGCAAAGATGGTTGGTGATGTAAGCCAGTTCCCTGTGGATTGCATGTGTGTGCATATGTGCTGTCATATGTTAGATTCTGCAACAAATAGTAGCCACTATGATTAGTTGATCTAGTGAAATAAAAATGTGTATCGATGTGGCTTTACATACATGAAAATAGTTGGTATGGAGCCTCTATGAAAATAGTTGGTATGGAGCTAAAAAACAAGCCATTAACTTTACGCACGTGGCTTTATGCGTGGTATAGAAAATTAGAACAAATCCAAACATCTTCTCGTTACTACACAGACACAGGAATTAAAATAGAGCCTTCTAAAAATATATGGATACACACACACACACGCATTGCCATACTCCCATTCACTTTGCTAGCTAACTCGTCTTTGCTTATGACTGCTTTTGGCATCGTAGATTGAGGAGCAGATGTTTCATCAAAGAACTTTCCAGAAGGGGTGGCTGGGTGGCTCAGTGGGTTAAAGCCTCTGCCTTCGGCTTGGGTCATGGTCCCAGGGTCCTGGGATCAAGCCCCGTGTCGGGCTCTCTGCTCAGCAGGGAGCCTGCTTCCTCCTCTCTCTCTCTGCCTGCCTCTCTGCCTACTTGTGATCTGTCAAATAAATAGGTAAAATCTTAAAAAAAAAAAAAAAAAGAACCTTCCAGAAAGCCAGTATTAGCATCTCTGTGCTGCTGGTAGATTGCTCCTCACTTGTAAGGTTGTATCATTGAGTCTAGATTTTCTTACCTAAGCATGTGAAAATGAAAGATATTAGAAGAACTATACAATCCTGCACTTAATATTAAAATAATATGTACTTACCTTAATGTATAGAAGGAAGAGGAAAGGGAAAATTAGGAGGTTTCAAATAGAGAGGAAAACCTCTAAGTGCTCTTTATATGTGTGTGGTACTTGTTTGTAAAGGGAGAGTGTTCAGAAGTCCCCACATATGTATAGTTGGACCTTACTCTTAGCACCTCTGATTTCCAGTCCAGATTATCCCAACCTTGCCAAGCTGTGTCAAGCAAAAGCTAACAAGACCTCACATTTATCTGTATGAGAAGTGCCTTTCTGCCTACTTGCCCAAGAACATAGACAAAATGGCTCTGGGATATCCCTGGACCTTCCTCCTGACCCTTTCTGCAGATAAGTTTTGGATAGATAGATGGTGGATGGATGGATGGATGGATGGATGGATGGGATGGTGGACAGATAGAGTTCAACAAACCTAAATACATAACTTTGAACCCCTATTTATCAAAACAAAACTTAGCTCAACCAATTTCACTAGATCTTTTAAAATATAAGATTCTTGACTTGGAGTTACTATTTTTCTAATAGCATTTTAACCACTATTCATAAAAGTCATATATATGAATTATAAAAGAAAGCAAACAATATTCACATCGTTACGTTAACTGGGTTGTTTTTGGTTTTTGTCATCAAAGCAATATTTGCTAAATATTGCACCTGTCTTGCATTTTCTTGGGGAAAATCCTTATAAGTCAAATGGCTAGAATGAACTTGGAAGTTTTGATATAAGTGTTAAGAACAGATTTTATAGGATCTTTATTATAAGGCATCTAATAAATGTAATTGAGAAATCAAGAGACATCTGAATTTGAATCCCAGCTCTATCCCAGCATGTCCTAAGCAAGTTATTTAACCTTCTTAGGGTGCCTGGCTGACTCAGTCCTTACAGCATGTGACTGGATCTCAGGGTTATGAGTTCAAGCCCCATGTTGGGCGCAGGACCTATTAAAAAAAAAAAAAAGTTGCTTAACTTTCTTAAGCGCCAGTTTTATCATCTATAAAATGGGGATATTAATGTAATCCATAAGGTCGCTATGAGGATTAAATATGATTACTCATATAAAAGTACTTAATGGGGTACCTGGGTGGCTCAGTCGGTTAAGCATCTGCCTTCGGCTCAGGTCGTGATCCCACTGTTCTGGGATTGAGCCCTGTGTCCAGCTCCCTACTCAGTGGAGAGCCTCCTTCTCCCCCTCCTTCTGTCAAATAAATCAATAAAATCTTTTAAAAAAAATGTACTTCACATAGTACCTCAGTGAATGCTCATTATTATTTCAAAATGACCAGAAAGCTAGAGAAAATTCACTTGGCAAGAGGCTTACACTGCTAATCATATGGTGCTCAAGCCTCAAATTTTCCTGCACATGCTTTTGATTCTAAAAAGAGGTAGGGTGAATTAGGTGATTATTCATTAACTACACATGCCGAGGAAACCAGGATTCGATTCAAGGGTGATCGTGAGTCATGGAAGTTTGTTGGAAAACACATTTCTACAGAACACCTTCCACCTTGTGTGTGTTCTTTTAAATGGAATATGGTATCAATACCAGCCATTGTCTTGAGGATTAAATTATTTTATCTGATGGAAAGTCCCCCCAAACCACTTTTTTTTCCCTTTCAGATTAACTACTGCGATGTGTAAAGAAGTGGCCTCCTTATCAAAGAAGTTTATGAATTTTTTAACCACTGTTGGGGTAAGTTTCTAATACTGATTCTTTCTCCCACCCTTTATGGAAGCTGGGTCTGTGAGGAAGTGTGAGGAGACATGCAGGAGGCCTTCTCTGATAGCTCCGTAAACAGACGCCGCACCATGATGTCTCCCGGAACCAGGCCAGGAGCACCTTCTGGCAGGACAGGTAGCCCAGGGCTCTCACCCGACTGGTCTAGTCCTGACCCTGCCATCTCCAACGTACAAGATATTAGGTGGGTTTTGAAACATCTGGGGGCCTCATTTTCTTTATTTGTTTAAAAAGAAGTCAGGGGCGCCTATGTGGCTCAGTCAGTTAAGCATCTACCTTTGGCTTAGGTCATGATCCCGGGGTCCTGGGATCAAGTCCCGAGTCGGGCTCCTGGCTCAGCAGAGAGTCTGCTTCTCTGTCTCCCTCTGCCCGTCCCCGCCGCCCAGCTGGTGCTCTCTCTCAAATAAATAAACTAATAGAAGCCGAATGAAAGTTCTTTTCATTAATTAATATCTGTGATCTATAATTCAAGAATCTCTACTAAAATAATTTTGAATATTCACATTCACTTTGCCCTCAGAACCTGGCGTATGGACGCCACCCAAGGTGAGAGGTTTCTTTATTATTACACTTCAAGTGGAACCAAAAGAAAAGACTTTTACCGATGCGTGTACGTGTTTCTGTTCCCCAGGGAACAACTTTGAAAAGGCTCATCATAACCTGTGACATCTGCAATGACCCTGTCTCCCAGGAAGGGCCTGTTCCGATGTCCTGGAGGGCAGGACCGTACTGTATCTCTCTGGGAGGACTCAGTTCAGCCTTTACCAGGAAGGAACAGAAACAAGCTCTACGTAATCGACCCAGGCAGTGGAGGAAAGTGAACCTCTCTGGGGACCCAGGGCCAGAATACATATTCCCTCTCCAAAGTCTCGCCGTTCACGTGACTCAGTTGTAGCACTTCCCGTTCCATTCGTATTTGGGGTTCCCGGCTGAGAAGGCTGCAGGGCTCAGCAGTATGGGTCACGTGTCCTCTTGGTATCGCCTGTAGTGACTGGGGGCAGGATGTTATCATGCAGACCGCTATAGCTGGCTGTTGGGGTTCACTTCCCCACCCCACCCCCACCAAGGCCAAGGGCAGTCCTCAAAAGAAGTGGAAATGATTATAGACCTGACTGTCAGCAGAGAAGCAACTCAATTAGTTAGGGCTGAATCATCTACTACCTATTCGCTCTGCCATCAAGGAATCTGGTTTGCTTCTCCTATTTCGTAAAACCTGAGCGTTCGTACTTGTAGAATATGGGCTTCCGCAGTGAGAGCTTCACTGCATGTAGGCAGAGTGACGGGCAGGAGAGAGAAGCTCATGGATAGGATAGGCATGATCAAGTGCATTTGTGTGCTCAGTGTTTGAGCAACCGGCCCCTGTGGGCTGTGGGGTGAGATACCAAGTTTAGCAGAGACGTGTGAGGTCTTAATCAGGACGAGATGGCCTCAGCCACCCGGCTTCCCAAGGCTCTCTGTACCCTCTGCTCACTCTTCCCCTAGTTCTGGAGGTGGGAAACTGAGGCCCGAAGGGGTGGCCGATGCCCCCAGCCCTCTCAACTGATCGCATCCCAGGTGGTTGGCCATCGGACAGGTGACCACCTGTTGGTTTCTCTTTGGTGATGTCTGTGTGTGTATGTGAGATATGGTTTCTATGACTTGTGGTAGATATCCTTTTATTTAGAGTCGTGGGTAGTGTTCAGATGTTGCTTCCCATTTCTTTTGACCGGTTGTCTTACGGTCTTGCGGTACTTCTCACACCTGAAGTTGAGGGAGCATCACCCGAAGAACTTGTTAAAACACAAGTTCTGAGCCCATTGGCTGGGGATCAGGACTGAGATTCTACATAGTACATTCTGAGTATCGAGGTTCTAGCAACTGGGTGTGCACTTGTCCTTACACCCATGTACACACGTATATTGTACATGTGTACTGGTGTTTGTGCGCACAAAATCCAGAAGACACGGGTTACTGCTTTGGAGAAAGAAAAGGCTAGAGCTAAACAGAGTTTACTGAAATGCCATCCTGTCACCACAACACCCCCGATCTTGTGCTGGGGTGAATCATGGACATCGGGTTTCTGTTCTCTGAAACAGCCATTATTCATAACTTGAAGTTAATGAGTGTCTATCGCTCTCCAGACTCCATTTAAATGGCTTGCACATCTCATTGATTCTGAAAACCAATGTCATTTTATTGCCCTCATTTTGATTATATTTTAAAGGTTTATTGATAATCAAATAAACATGAAAGCAGATACCATAATGGATTTTCTGGTTAGTTACTGAAATGACTGCGTTTTTAAAGAGTGTTTCCCCAAGACTCCATTGTGGTTTCCCCAGTAAGGTATTACTTTGGTATTACTTTGCCCTCAGTAGAGCAGTGTTGATGGAAACTTGCTGCTCCGGAAAGATATATTTAATCCATATACTTTTGTTTACCATAAAGTCTCCTGGGTACAGTAAGGAAAACCAACCTATTAAACTTGCCCTCTCTCTTTCCAGTCTCTTGAATTATTTATTGTCTTAGAGTGAACACTTAGAGAAGACTGTTGATTGATAGACTAATAATGAAAATAATAATGACAGTAACTCTAGCTCTCACTTTTTGGACACCTACTTAACATCAGGCCTTACGTATACTCATGGTTTGCAAATTGGAATCTGCAGATCTGTCTGGACGTGATATTGAAGAATGGTTCATTTTAGGGCGCCTGGGTGGCTCATTCAGTTAGGTGGCAGACTCTTGATTTCAGGTCAGTTCATGATCTCAGGTCCTGGGATGCACCCCCATGTAGGACTCTGCGCTCAACAGGAAGTCAGCTTGAGGGTTTTCTGTCTTCCACTCCCTCTGCCCCTCCCTGCTGCTGGTGGACAAGAGAGAGCATGCCCTCTCCCTTCCTCTCTCTCTCTAAAATAAATAAATAAATCTTTTATTAAAAATAAAAAGAATTAAGGGGCATCTGGGTGGCTTAGTCATTAAGTGGCTGCCTTTAGCTCTGGTCATGATCCCAGGGTCCTGGGATTAAGACCCACATCGGGTTCCCTGCTCAGCAGGAAGCCTGCTTCCCTCCTCCCACTGCCCCTGCTTGTGTTCTCTCTCTCACTGTCTCTCTCTGTCAAGTAAATAAATAAAATCTTTTTTAAAAAATTAAGAAAAAGGTCTTTAAAAAAAAGAATATGTTATTTTTGCTGCTAATCTGGAAAATATACCCTATAACAAAATACCCATCTTTGCATTTAAAACAAGAAAGAAAATAAGGCTACGGACTGGGGCTGAGACTAGATGGGTCAGTAAGGTACTTAACTCACCAGCAAAATTTTAAAAATTACACTGCCCCACACAAAGAAACAACATCAGTCATCCAGATAGATATTCTGATGTAAAATTTTAAAAACGAAAATGAATGCAAGAAGATCCTGATAAACAAAACAGCAACAATTTCAGTAGAGACTGTGCTTGTAGGACTCAGCCTCACTCACCCTCTGTAATCCCAGATGGGCTACAAGCTTTCGATAGTTAAAAACATCTGTGTTTAAATTTCTAGTTGTGTGACCTTAAACAAGTTCCTCAACCTTCCTGATTCCTAGTTTCTCATTTCTAATTTACGGTTAGCACAGTACCTCCCTACCTACTGGGATTCCTGTCCAATTTAAATGAGAAGCCTGGTCTATAATGAGCATTCTGAGTCTCCTCGCCTTCCTCTTTAAGAGATCCCTTGACAAAGCCAGCATACGACATTTCACGTGGCAAGCCTTACAGTAGGAGCACCTAATCTGTCAATTTCTTTCTTTTGATTCCACAGAGCGACAAGAAGGCTGAGGTGCTTAACCCCATGATCAATAGCGTCTTGTTAGAGGTAAGTGGCCCCCAGAGAGAAAGTGCTTCTGAATCAAAGCAAATGTTACAGCTACTTTTTTTTTTTTGTCCTTTTCCCAGGCAGCGAGTGTTATTGCAATTCTAAATCTTACCATCAACAGCCTTTTTTTGAGTACATGTGTGTAGCCCAACCAGCTGTTAAACCGTGGGGTGAAACAACAATCCCTAATTTTCAAGAATTCCTGATTATAAAGAGAAAACGCTACGTTTGCACGTTATTTCTGTTCCTGTTTCCTCCGGCAGAAGCACATTTCTGCTACCAAGTTTCACACCAGATTTAACACTGTGATTAGTGGCTGCCATGAAGGCTTCTTGCTCGATGATTTCTATAAAAATGGGCGCTTCTCTCCGTGCATGAGAACCTGTGGTGTAGCTGGGTCTAAGCGTCAGAGTAGTGGGGTCGACCAGTTGACTGGTTAGCGTCTGCCTGTTCAGTGACCAGAGGCTCTGTCCTCAGAGACCACTCGCTCACTCCGTGGCCTGCCGGCTCGCCAGGACTGAGTAACACTGCTATGAAGCTGTTCCTAGACCGCTGTGGTCTTGCCAGAAGTAGTGACATAAGAGAGAAGAAAATGGGCCTGGGAGGCATCATTCTTGCTGTGTTCCACCTGTGGCTAGTGGAGGAAAACCTTCCATGAGGGGCCTCGCTCTAAGGAACTGGCCCATCTGTAGCCCCAGGGCGCCCACCTGAAACCATGGGTGTTAACAGGTGAAGTTTGAGCATGGGCAAGGCATATCCAGCAGGTTTTTTGCATACGCCGAAGTCGCTGTCAGTTACAGAGTTTGGAAATGACCAAATGCAAGTCAGGGAAGGCTCCTTGTATCCTTATAGTGACGTCTGTGGGAACTGGGCCTTAGTGTTAAGGAAAACTACCAAGATACAAATGTAACAAAGCAGTGGCATCAAGTGTGTCACCATTTGGGACACCGCCATGTGGTGGAGGGTGAGGTCAACCAGCAGAGACAAGGAGCCAGAGGGGCAGGCTCTGGGGGACCCAGCTAAGAGGAAAGCCAGGCAGTCAGAGGCAGACTGTGGAACAAGAAAATATCTCCCCCGGCCACCCAGAAGGCATCGGCCAATTAATTTACTATGTCAGTCGTGAAGAATACGCGGTCAAGTGTTGATTCATTTCCCTGGTGGGAGTTTTCTTATGACTTAGTGACCTGAAACATTAAATGGCCTCTCTGTCCACTGCTGTACGTTAGGGTACCACCGAACACGAATGGCAACACCAAATATCCAAGCCAAGTAGAAAGGACTGACATGCGCGGGAGGACAGCCTTCAGGGACTGGCCATGAATAATTGCGCCATAATATCTCCAGTTCCCTTTATGCAGCCCACGTTCTAGCCCACACTAGGGCTTCCTGCACCCTATGCTTTTGTGTTATTTCAGGCCAGTGGGCTTGGACTGGGAGAAGGATGGGCAAGACCAGACGTACTGGGTCATGAATGCACACATATTCATGTACCCTCCAAATCTATGTAAATGATTTGCCTCGCGTGGAGTAAATTCTCTCTGTTAGAGAGCTGAATGCATTCCATCCAAAGGAGCGGGTTTACATTTGCTTTAAGCACCAACATTAAGGGGAGCATATTATAAGAGATTGTGAGGTTTGAAGAGAGGGACCGTTATCAGGTGGAAAGAATTGTCAGGACTGAACCCTGAAGGCAGCCCTTCAAGCACGTGTCTCCCTCCTCTCAGGGCTGCAACAGCACCACGTACATCCAGGACGCCCTCCAGCTGCTCCTGCCCGTGCTGCAGGTCTCACACATCCAGACAGCTGGCTCAGAAGCACAGCCGGGACCTGGCCAGACTCCATCCAGTTAAAGAGGTGGGCAGGCCACATGGCTTTGATATGTACCAGATGTTTTCTACACATCTGGCCCCAGACACCCCTTGGAGGACTCCACGAACAATTTTGCACGGACAGTATGGAGAATGCAAGTTGAAAGAAAGTATCCTGTCTCTTACTGTATATGGTGGTTTTACAAATAATTGTGTTTTCTTTATGTTAATTTAAATTTACATGGCTTTATATTGATACCTGCCCTTCATTTGAAGTTCACTCACCAGTATTCATTTCCGTTTTCCTGGCCAAGCATGCTATATTGAGAAATTCACAGGCAGATCCTAGACTTTTTTTTTTAATCCTTTAATTTCCCACCTTTAACTTCCTGTTCTTTATAGTATTACTTGAAATAAGTTCTTATACTGAACTTAGTTTTGTTATATAAATATCATAGGTAAAGATAATACCGTTTATAGATATTACCTATTATGGTAAAAGAGAAACAAGTATCTCTTTATAGTAACTCATTCTGAAAACAAGCTTTCATTGAGCTCTACTGTGTGCTCACAATAGGAACATGATCTCAACCCAGTAAAGACAGACATTCTGAGCAATCTGTACACCCAACGTGGGGCTCAAACTCACAACCCTGAGATCAAGAGGTACATGCTCTACCAACTGAGCCAGCCAGATGCCCTCAGAAGATACTCTAAAAGAGGGTTTATAATAATTCTTAAAATGCTTAAAAATACTAACAGATTTTCTAAACCTTAAAAAATTTGAAGAGCGAGGTAATTTTTTTAATGTTCTGCCCTTCGATGTATTATTGTATTTTTCCACACTCCTTGGACTTTTTGACCCCAAACTTTATGTATGGGGTGAAAATATATTGGGGCACCTGGGTGGCTCAGTGGGTTAAGCTTCTGCCTTCGGCTCAGGGTCCTGGGATCGAGTCCCACATCGGGCTCTCTGCTCAGCAGGGAGCCTGCTTCCCCCTCTCTTTGTGCCTGCCTCTCTACCTACTTGTGATCTCTCTCTGTCAGTTAAATAAATAAAATCTTAAAAAAACAAAGAAAGAAAATATATATGAAAAGGGGGTGCTAGAGCATATTCAGTTTAAACTTGACTCATTATGACTAAGTACATGATGGCGTAATTACAAAGCTTGGAAACATTCAAATAGAAAATTAGAGGGATTTCAACACAGCAGACCCCCAAACTGTATCTTTCGATCTGAAGCAAGATAGTCTGTAAATACACAGACCACACTCAGCCATGGTCAATACCATCATTGTTTCTAAAGGGCAGAAAATACTGATATGCGGGTTGACTGACTGGTGTTCTGATCCACAAGACCCCACAGCCAAGAGACACACTGTCAGTGGGCGCTTCTCCTGAGCTCGCCAAGTTCATTCCTTCCTTCCAGGTGGGGGTTCATCTATGGCTCCCATTTCAGATCGCCATCAGCATCCCTACAGCCCTCATCACAAGATGACACCCCCCATGGCTCTTTCCAAGCAAAGGAAGCTTGCACTTTCACAAGGGTAAAAATCTTTCGTTGTTATTTGCTTTTATCCCCCTGATGGAGTAGACTGCCTTTGTCCTGTATAGGCAAAGTGGGACTATTTTAATATTATCCTATGTCTTGTTAGTCTTTGATTCATTTGTATTCTGTATTTCATTTGTATATCTCCTAAAACAGCCAAAGAGAAAACATAAGAACAATGATTTACAATCCAGAAAGGATCTCTCTGAGGAATCCATTAAAGTAGCTTTTGTTGTTTTTGTTCCTTCCCGCTTCTCGATTGCCTGAAATGTTTCTGACATTAAGTCTAGGAAACAATTAACTGATGAAAATGTTACATTTACCTCTTCATAAATTCTGGACATACTATGTCTAGAGCAGAGGGAAGGACTTAGAGTTACAATTTCTTCACATCGGATTTTTTAGCGTCAGATGGATTTATAGATATTAACTGGAACTGTAATAGGAATGAGTAGTTTCAAAGGAGCTGGATTCCCAGAAATAGACTTTAAGCCCAACTGCAGCCATTTAGTTTATAGCAACATTTTTAATCTAAAATGAAATAGGAATCCCTAGAAGAATAAGAGATAATTATCCTTTAAAAATGTAGTTGACATTATTTACATTGCATTTACATATGTTTTAATGATAGACTATGAAAGATGGCCAGGTAGAAACGTTGGCTGAGAGATGATTCCTGGGGCCTCGCTCAGTAGCCTGTGGATTACATTATTTAAGAGAGAATAATCACTTAAAATATATCCACTCTCCAGGATTGCTCTCTTTCAATGCCGGTTTTCATGTTCACTTTTAAATAACTTCTTTGCTTTGCTTTAAAACCTAGCAAAGCCCACGATCCTGATATGGGCAAATGTCAATCACTTACTGAATGATTTAGTAGGCTTACTTTGGAAGTTTTGTATTCCTTCAATAATCCTTTACATAAATTGGGTTCATTCTACTCTATGCAATTACCCTGAACAAGTGTACCAGTTTTTTTTTCTTACATCAAGTGCAAAATAAGTTCTAGTCTAAATAATGGATACGGTCCTGTGTCTGTGCCTTATTAAATTTAAAAAACATCAAAAGCATATTTCCAATTCAAAGCAAAATGCATCCCAGAAAAATTGCTTTGGGGCATTGATACATACAGCTCTAAAGGGTAAAATGGAGTCCCAAATCTTAAAGCAGAAGCCTAAGCTTAAATAGTCTATCCCACTGAGAACAGAATTCTGTCTTCTCTCCGGGTCTCACACTGGGCTGCACGTCAAGGTCATGATTAAATGAGTAATGTGACCAGGTGACAGGAGCCTTGGCAATACCAGCTAAGGAACCATGGACCCCAACAGCAGAGCTCAAAGGGGATGGAAAAGCATCAGCTTTGGGTGGGCTAAAGGAAAGGGCTAAGATTAGGGTAGAAGACGGAATGCAGAAATGAGAGCGTTTCCTGTGCTTTGCAGAAGTCAGCTGACCTAGGAGCTCACCCATGGGGAAGTCAGCCTTCACATGCTGGCCAAGCGGCACTTAAGTTAGAAAGCAAAGTGGGCAGATTTCAATCAAAGCCATCCCAGAGGTCTTGGAATTATGTCTTAGGGAAGTAATTTAGCAAAAACGTAAAATAAATATATTTCTCTTCTTTCCTAAAAAAAATATATACAATATAGAGAGAGATGATAGATGATAGATAAATAGACAGACAGATGGATGGACAGATAGATGACAAAGTATGCTGAACAGATGGATTGGATCATAATACATGATTTCAGTCCATGCCTCATTTTACAAGAGCGATTATTCTTCAGCATCAAGCTAATTTTTGTAATGTGAAAAGTGCCCTTTGATCTTCCTTTTAAGCACACCCTACATTCTGATAACTCAGATCCAGGCTTCAATTTGGTTTCTTAAATGACTGTGTTTGCGAAGGCACATCAGAAGAGAGCATACTGAAGATCTGTTTCACAACTGCCATTTTGCCTTGTTTTTCTGGTTGATTAGAATTCAAAAAGCCATAGGAGTGGATCCAGACCAGCCACCCTTCATTCACATGAAAAGAAAAAAAAGGAAAAATCACGTGGTTCACCGTTTGTTTTGTTCTTCTCGATATCTCATAACTCATTCGGGTTTGTGCTCATTTTCTGTATGTTCACCCATCATCGATCCCGTGGAGCCATATCTGCTATTAAACAGATCTGAGGAAAAGACATCATTCTGTTCCTTTTGTTTTTGCTTAGATCTGAAAATAATGAGTTATCCCACCCCTTGAGCATCTTACCTTTAGCAATGACTAAATCATTACAACCCAACGGTAAGAAGTGCGCCGATGATGTTTCTGATATTTCTGGCATCTGGGGTCATCATCAGCAGGGGCTGGAAGATGATTACGGTTAGAATTTTGCATTGGGATTTAAACCCCATTTCCCTGTGCGTGGATCAGAGAATATTTTCCTCTGCATGAGTTGTCAGCCAAGAAGCAATGGGATTATGTCTGCCTGTGGTCACTGCTGACTCACTTGACAGGCCTGTCTCTTCTATTAGTCTCAGGGGAATGCTCTACCGAGAAAGAATGATATGTACATTTTTTATATGCCTTCCCTGAGAGCAGAATTTAGGGTGATTTGGAGAGGATCTGTCTCCCTGCCCTGGGTTTCACCACTGGGCTTCTGGAGCTGTCTTTTGGAGGAAAAAGCCGGCAGAGACGCCAAGGCCAGATGGATGGAACCTTGGCAAAAAGCAAAGCCAAGCCTCTGCTTTTTGAGTCCTTGCCATCTTATCCTTTTTCTCTCTCAGGATTTTTTTTTTTTTTTTTGACAGCTAGTAAGTGCCTCTCTTCCAGGATCAGACTTTACAGTCCTGCTTCTCCTTTCCATAGCTTTTCTTCCGTTCCCCCTTTCTTTCCGATCATACTACCCTTTCCCCAATGATCTCCTCAGAAAACAATCCATCCAGAAGATTTCAATAATAATATGTATTTACTGCGTACCAGACACTGTGCTGAGTGTTTTATAAGATTTGTCCCAGTTCATGTCCATAATTACGCTATGGGGTAGATATTATTACAATCTCCACCGCCCCAATGAGAACCCTGGGGCCCAGAGAAATTATGTAATTCATCCAATGTTATACAACTAGTGAAAACGAGCCAGGATTCAAACCCAGGGCAGTCTGACCTGACCAGCCAGCCTATTTTAAAGTACTATACACAGCCTCCAAACAGAAAAGAGACGTCGTGTGTTATTCTTAGATATCTGAACACTTGTATGTTTAGCTCTCTTCACGCCGTGAGATGGATTCGTAGCTGAAAGATTTGGTCGTCAGCTTTGATTGTTTCCACGCAACTGAGAACAAACTGGAACTAGAGAGACACAGAATGAATCCATGCAAGGTCACCCCTGGATTATGCTCACCCCAGGCAAGCCACATCTCGTCTTCACAGACATTTACATCAAGCAGCTTCCTGGCTCTCAACCCAGCCTCCCGTCTCACAGGTGCCTTTGATCGCGCCTAAATGGCTCCATTTCCTCCTCCTGCCCCGCCCCCTTTCCTGGTGCCAGGGAAACTCATTTGTAAATCACCACCCTTCCTGAAAATCCTCTAGTACCTGCGTGGAGCACAGGGATCTTTTAAAGTATTTTCCCTGTCTTGAAGATTACCAACTTACTCTAGGCAGCCATTTAGTTGAATATTCAGTACCCGGGCATTGTGAGTTACCAATAAATGTCTTCAAGATGAACTAAATAATGCTTTCTTGTCTCTGACCTTGATGCTGTTCCCTATGAAACCCCAGTAGTGATGACGGTGGTGGTGGTGGCATTCTTATTTATTGAGAAATCATTATGTCCCAAACACTGTACCCCCCTGACCTCATTTAATCCCCAATGTCAATGTTACAAGATAGTTACTATTGTCATACCCATTTTACAGGTAAAATAATGAAGCTCAGAGACATTAAGTAATCTCTACGTTTATCCAATGAATAACTGGAAGACCTAGGATTTATGTCCAGGCAATATATAAAATACCACACAGAGCCCACAAACAAGCAGATTCCTGGTCATAAAAAGGACATTTTCCCTTGGGTTGAGTCCTCCCCCAGCTAATACGTGGGCTCTCCTCTTCCTATCCTGTAGTTTCAGGCAGAGATAAATTGTTCCACAAATCTCCCTGTCAGAAGCCTACCCACATTTTTCCTGCTGATGCTTCTGATCCCAAGAGAAGGGGGGCAGCCTATAATCCCATTCTCCCTCATGGTGAATGACCCATTTCTCACTGAAAACAATGATTGCCCTTTTTGACACTTCTGCAGGAAAGCTCTAGTCTGCTATCTTTGCAAAAAAAAATCTCATGGCTAGGAAATGTGATAAAGGACAAGAAACCCAGATGATGAACTGCCCGGCAGAAAGACTTCGGCCATTTCTGTCAGAAAGAATTATTTAGTCCTAGAGGGCATCTCCATCAGGGATGTGTGGGATACTTTTGTTTCTAGAAGACTCACAGCTCCCTCCCTCACTTCTTCCAGGTCTTTATTCAAAATGCACCTTCTCGATGAGGTCTCTCCAGGTCAAACCGTAACTTTCCCAATATTTCATATTCCCTCTCCCTGCTGTTTTCTCCTCCTTAGGATGTATCGCTAGCTAACATCCTGTGTATCTTACTTGTCTATTACCTGTCTCTTGCACTAGGGTGCAAATTCCACAAGTCAGAGATTTTTTTGTCTGTTACCATATGCTCAGCACCCAATGCTGTTGCTTGGCACATAGTAGGTGCTCAGTAATTATTTGTTGAATGAAAAAATACATCAAAGTATTAAGTGTACAGTCTGTGAATACTGAATGAGAGGATGGAAACAGCCATACTATAGGGCAATTAATGAGAAAATATCGGTTGAGTTGTATTATGAAATGCTAACTATAGAAGTAATTGTGTTCATTTTAATGGTATTTGATGTTGTAAGACAGATATGATTTGGAGGCTGAGAAATATAGAAACATTTTTTTCCATTAGAGTGAATGGAATTACATTTTTTACTTAAAAGAATTGATGAGAGGGGCACCTGGGTGGCTCAGTGGGTTAAAAGAATTGATGAGAGATTTTTCAAGACTCTTCATCAAGCAGGGGTAGATTGTGGTGAAAAATTAAAACCACCCAAGTAAGTACTATAGGTATCCCAATACTGTAGAATAGTATGCAACAGCTAAAAAGAATAAAAAGAATGTGTCTTAGTCATTTTGGGTTGGTGTAACAATATAGTGTAGACTGGGTGGCTTAAAGAACAAACATTTATTTCTGCAGTTCTGGAGGCTTGGAAGTCCAAGGTCAAGGTGCTGGCAGATCCAGTGTCTGGTGAGAGCTGGTAATAAGTTTGCAGATGACTGTCTTCTCACTGCTCTCTTGCATCTCTTCTTATAAGCGCATTAATCCCACTCATGAAGATTCCCCTCTTATGACCCAGTTACCTCCTAAAGGCCCTATCTCCAGATAGCATCACACTGGGGGTTAGGCTGAATTCTGGGGGGCCCAAACATTCAGTCCACAGTAGGAGCGAACAGATCTCTGTACTAACAGATGTCCAAGATGTATTATTGAGTGAAAAAAAAAGAAATTCACAGTATGGTGGTACTTGTAGAATATTTATCTAAAATAACACAGGCATACACACTCAAGATACACTACACACACACACACACACACACACACACACACACACTACACCCCTAGAAGAAGATCTAGAAAGATACACATATAACTACCAAAAATGCTATGACCAGGAGTGGAAAGTGTTGTGATAAGGTAGAGAATTTGACATAGTAATTAAAGAGAACTCCAGTGTTATTTGTAATAATTAAACTTTTTTTTAAATTTTTTTTAATTTATTTATTTGTCAGAGAGAGAGGGAAAGAGAGCAAGCGAGCATAGGCAGAGTGGCAGGCAGAGGCAGAGGGAGAAGCAGGCTCCCTGCTGAGCAAGGAGCCCGATGTGGGAATCGATCCCAGTACACTGGGATCATGACCTGAGCCGAAGGCAGCCGCTCAACCAACTGAGCCACCCAGGCATCCCTTTTTTTTTTAATTTTTTTTTTTAATTTGTCAGAGAGAGAGGGAGAGAGAGAGAGCAAGCACAGGCAGAGAGGCAGGCAGAGGCAGAGGGAGAAGCAGGCTCCCAGGTGAGCAAGGAGCCCGATGTGGGACTCGATCCCAGGACGCTGGGATCATGACCCGAGCCGAAGGCAGCCGCTTAACCAACTGAGCCACCCAGGCGTCCCGTAATAATTAAACATTTTAATAATGAAATTGTGTTAATAGATGTAACAAATTTTACATGTAATAACATGTAATAACAAATTTTAAATGTAATAGATGTAACAAATTTTTTTTTTAATTTATTTGTCAGAGAGAGAGAGCGAGCATAGGCAGACAGAGTGGCAGGCAGAGGCAGAGGGAGAAGCAGGCTCCCAGGTGAGCAAGGAGCCCGATGTGGGACTCGATCCCAGGACGCTGGGATCATGACCTGAGCTGAAGGCAGCCGCTTAACCAACTGAGCCACCCAGGCGTCCCTAGATGTAACAAAATTTTTAAAAATCAAAACAAGAAGCAAGGTGCCTGGGTGGCTCAGTTGGTTAAGTGTCCGACTCTTGCTTTTTGCTTCATGATCTCAGGGTTGTGAGATTGAGCCCTGCATCGGGCTCTAAGCTGAGCATGGAGCCTGCTTGAGATTCTCTCTCCCCTTCTCCCTCCGCCCGTCCCCACCTCAAGAAAATCAAAACAAGAAGCAAAAGAAAAATGCTTCTGATCAAGGAGATAAGGGGATAGGGACCTACCAGTGACTTAAAGTGTAAAAGACACAAATTATTTTTAAATAGAAGCATCAGAAGGGTGAGTGAGGGCCTCTTCATGATACGGATTTCTTCAGCATCAATATTCCTATAAGGTTCTAAGATAAGTCTGATGACTATACAAATCTCTTTTCACTTTCCTCAAGAAGCCCAAGCCAAGTATTCCAAATGCATAGTTTGTAAAGACTGTGATGATATAAACAGGAAAATTTGTCATTTCCATCTCATTGGAGATGGACTCTAACTTTCTTAGCCAGATAGTCTCTGTAATCTTCCTACTAAACCCAAATGGCTCTGAGATACATAATGGCAACAGAAGCAATTTCAGAAACTTCTGGAGGGAAACATCACACAAATAAATGAGTCTGTGGTTCAGAGTTATTAGCTTGATGCCCAAATGCATATCATATTTGCGAGAAGCAGTTTACAATCTGCTCTTCTTGACAAATGTAGCACAAGGGGATTTAAATCCCTGCATTTGCAATTTCTGTCTCTCCAAATTTATGGCAAAACTGTAGACACGAATAATGTGTCAGGGTTGAATGAATTGAGGTCTCTGCTCTCCTCCTACAGCTCCATTTCACTCAAAGGAGAGTAATAAACGGAAAGCAAAGGAAACTCTCAGTGGATAACGAATCTGAGTCCTAATGACCTTCCTGACTACAAAATGGATCTGTAATTTATTTGGCATTGGCCAAACTATATGGTGCCAGTAATGAGGTGTGAAAACATTTTGGCCACGTTGGGCCACAACTGTACATTTTAAGCATTTCCTCAACAATTCATGAATGCTCAGAACTACCTTTCCCTAGCAAGGTAAAAATTATCCATCGGTGGTAATGAAAGACTTGTTTCCATCCTGCCCTGGACATTCATTGCCTTCATGGGGTTGTGATTGATTATTAAGGAGTCTTGATTGTCCTGCAGCCCCTGGGACCATAGTATGACCATTTATGTAAGATATGGGTGTTACGAGCCAATGCTTGGTGTCCCACATCTCTCTTTCCTTTAAAATCGCTTGGTCTTTAGTGAGGAATGTGAAGACTCACATTTACTCAAGCAAAATCATGTGCAAAATAGCATGTTTGCTTGCTGAGTAGTACTGAGTCTGCCACTTGGCTGGTCATCTCCATCTGGATTTGCTGCGAAGGCACCAGTTGGTCAATCATTGCTAGGTCACTGACACCTAAAGATAATAATACACACCACATGGGCTGAAATTAGTTAGCTTTATAAAGTCCTCCATGTTTTGCACCCAAATGTTGCCCATTTGCATCTTTGAGGCAGTCATTCTTTTTCTTAACCAGAGCTAAAACTGAAACAAATCATGAGATAAAGAGAATGTCTATTGGTTTTCAGGGTATCAGTGTACAGGAATGGTACAGGGTATAGGAATGAAGGGTATAAGTATACCCTTCATTCATTCAATCATCCATCCATCCATCTATGTATCCAGTAGGTCCACAACATTTATTGTGTGGACCAAATAAAATAAAATCAGGTTCAATTTGAAATTCACTCTGCCCTTCTCCCATCCCAAATTAGGTAAATCAGTTTGAGCCAAGAAATTCAGTAGGTGTATCCTTGGTTTCTGTAAACATTCACCTGTATGCTAATGCCACCCAAATTTCTACCTGGAACCCTGACATCACTCCTAAATTCCAACCAGAGTTGCCTTCCTGCCAGACATCTGTACACCACTATTTGAATATACCACTAAATGTAATCTGAACACACCCAAATTGAATTCATCATCTTTCCTTCTCCTCCTACATTCTCTGTTGGATGCACAGTGTTACTTCTGCCAGCAGCCTAGCTGTCACCCTAGGCTGCTGCTTTTCTTTACCATCAATATCGGATCAGTTGCCAAGTGCTATCACTTACTTCTTTGTATATCTTCCTCCATCTCATTGCCTCAGTCTTGTTTCACTTTATTCTTATCCGTTCTATGGACTAGTGTGATAGATATTGAAGGGTAACAGAATATGGCGCCCCCGTATATGACTGTAGGAGCTCAGGATGTGCCACGCTGCTTTGGTACTTTGATTATTTTGAGCTGTAGGCACTTGAAAAAGAGCAAGTGCAGTGAAAGGTGTTCTCTGCACTCCCTTATATGCCTAAAGACAGAACCCCAAAAAGGAACTCACTTGTCATGAATCCCTTCCCCTGGAGTTTCATCAACCAGAGAAGATTGATTCTTATTACTGAAGAGACTAGAAGTGACAGACAGACTTCATCACAACCTATCATACCTCCCATCTGTTCTTCTCAGGGCCCACTCATCTTTCCTAAAAATCATTTACTTTCCCCTAAGAGACCTGTATCACCTTCCCCTTTCCCTACTAAGATGGCATATAAGCCTGAATTCGAAGCCACCTCTTCGAGTTACTCATTTTCCCCTGGGTATCTCTAATGTTACATGAGGTTACAAGTTAATAAACTTCCTTTTGTTTTTCTTTTGTTACTCTGACTTTTATTACAAAAGTCTCAGCTAAGAACTCAGAAAGGTAGAAGGTAAATTAATTCTCCTCCTCCATAACACCAACCTGATATCAGGACAGGTCCCAGCCCCCTCCAAGGAGGTGGTGTCAGCACAGACTCTCTGAGAGTGCAAGTCTGGTTATTGCCCTGATTAAAACCTTCACTGGCTGGCCTCAGCATTCTGGAAAACATCCAAACAAAAACCTTTACAGTCTGATCCTCCATTTTCCAGCACTTTCATCAATTCCTCACCAACTCAAGGGTCAAACTCACAGAGATTCTTGCGGGCTGCTCCTGGCACCATGCCCTCTCTTACCTCTATGTAGTGGCAATTGAACATATGCAACTGCCACTGTGCATTGACTGGAGCCCATGAAGGAACCTCATGGATTGAAGTATTGAACAGTACTGATGACATCATAGAACAATGCATTCCAAAAATCAGTATAGCACCATTAGCACAAAAGAAAGTGTCCTTTAATGGAATTGCTTTTTGCCTGAATTTTTATTTTTATTATTTTTTAAGATTTTATTTATTTATTTGACAGACAGAGATTACAAGTAGGCAAGAGAGGCAGGCAGGGAGAGAGATGAGGAAGCAGGCTCTCCGCAGAGCAGAGAGCCCGATGTGGGGCTCGATCCCAGGATCCTGGGATCATGACCTGAGCCGAAAGCAGAGGCTTTAACCCACTGAGACACCCAGGCACCCCTTGCCTGAATTTTTAAAATTTGGCTGTAGTATAATCCCAAAAGTGGGATAAAATTCCATAAATCCTCCAGTGTCTCAGTCTTTTCTTACTGCAATGACTCAAAAACTAGAATTTAGGGATAACTGAGAAGGGAAAAATAATTTTCCTGCAAAGTGTGTTCAACCATTAATAAGCGTCCCCCCCACAAAACACACCCAGCTTTTTTCAGCTGTAAGAACTTCCCAAACCTTATGCACTGGAACTCTCTAAAAGGGGAGTTATGGTGCAGCTTTTCTCCAGGTTGAACAGGGAAGCCTCATTCTGTAGCACCAGTTAATAGTACCCTGCAGTGGTGCTCCTCTGATTGCAATCTGTCCTCCCTCTATTCCAATATCCTTTGCTGTAATAAATCATTCTTTCAGTTGTGCAATAGCATTTACCTACCTGCTTAATCTTTAATTGGTTAAGCAGTTACAAGCTCAAATTATATAGTGTGAAAAATATCACAATAGATCACAGTATTGTCAATTTCTCCTGCAGAACTCTGACATTCCAAAGCTTAACAAAGCCCATCTCTGTCACACATTAATTACTGCAATGTCCTTGAAATAGAGAATAGCATGTTATTACTATTTGCAAAGAAAGCATACTTCTGTCTCCTGCATGTCAGCCCGTGTGTGTGTGTGTGTGTGTGCGCGCGTGTGTTTGAAGGACACGTAGATTTTAAAGTAGGGCCTCCTTTTTTGTACATCATTACCCAAGTGCCTTTATATGTGTTCCTTCCACCCTGGCCAACTTATCCTTTAAGACTCAGATTGCGGGGGGAGCCTGGGTGGTTCAGCGGGTTGGGCCGCTGCCTTCAGCTTGGGTCATGATCCCAGGGTCCTGGGATCGAGTCCCGCATCGGGCTCCTTGCTTGGGGGGGAGCCTGCTTCTTTCTCTGCCTTTCCCTGCCACTCTGCCTGCTTGTGCTCTCTTTCTCTCTGACAAATAAATAAATAAAATCTTAAAAAAAAAAAAAAAACCCAGATTGCATCCCCTCTTCCAGGAAGTCTTCCCTCACTTCTGTCTTCCTTCTTCATTTAGGTGCCCCTTGTCTGAGTTCCCATAGCACTCTATTCATTAAGTTCACAAACACTAATTGGCTAATTTCCAGTTCAGGCATCTGGTTTGGTACTGGATTTTCAAAGATGGATGAAACCAGTTCCTCAAGGAGTTAAGCCCCAGCCCAGCCCTTTCCAGGCTGCATTGTAACTGTTTAGGTTACCTGTCTCAGCTATGGGACTGTCTGGAATAAGGTAGCTGTTATATTAACAAATGGATGAATAACTAAAAGACCTCCACATCAGCAATATATTAATAATCAAAAGGGAGCCTGTCCAAAGCTTTAATGGGTAATGTATCCAATTAAATTTCATTGAAAAAACTGCTAATAAAAATTAAGTCTTGGGGCACCTGGGTGGCTCAGTGGGTTAAAGCCTCTGCCTTCGGCTTGGGTCATGGTCTCAGGGTCCTGGGATCGAGCCCCACATCGGGCTCTATGCTCAGCAGAGAGCCTGCTTCCTCCTCTCTCTCTGCCTGCCTCTCTGCCTACTTGTGATCTCTTGTCTGTCAAATAAATAAATAAATAAAACAAAACAAAAAAAACTAATCATTATTAAAAAAAATTAAGTCTGCGTGCTGAGATAGTAGGGGAGGTTCCACACCACTCAAATATTGTGGTAGTATTAATTAAACAGGAATTTAATTAATTAAAGATAGAATCTCAAACACTGGCTTATTTAGGGCACTGGTAGGCCAAGGCTCGTACAACTGGTTTCCAAGAGAAGTAGAATACTGCCCCTCTCCTCCTTGTCTGACCTCCCTATTACCCCTCCACCACTATCCATCCCATTCAAATGAGCATATTGTATAGAATATGGCCTATGTGATTTCTGTCTCTGATGGAATTTCTGGCCCTAAAACATGCCATTGAAAAAGATCCTTTTTGCTCACATTAATCTAATTGTTCTGTAAAAAAGGCAATAATTACTGAATATGGAGAACTTTTCTTCTAGCATTAGTCTGTTATTTAGATAGCTAGAATAAAATAGAAAGTTTATAACATTTTCTACTGAATTATTTTTCTATTGAAATGTTTTCTACTGAATTTTTCACTCTGAATAAAGAATAAAATAAGAAAAAAAATCTCACTATGATGTAATTATTAAGCCCTGTTGGTTTGTTTTGACATAATGAAACTTTGTTATGGTTCACTGTTTAAAAATAAAATCTGTATTGTCTGTTTGCCAAAATTGGGAGGGGAATAGAGATGATTTCCGGTCTCTGTATAGCAAATTTCAAGTAAAAAAAATGTGTTTTGGAAATCAGTAAGCAGAAAGGGATGGTCCAGGCACTTGATTCACTGCCTTTCTTTATCAATATTTGGGGGGTTTTGCATTGTCTTTACTATCTCTCTCCATAGGGATCATGAGATGAGTGAAAAGATTTTAACTCTTTTAATTGATGAAAGTTATTTGTTGAGTCTGTTTGATGAAGATCTGAAAGCTTCTTTCTGTGCAACTCTTCTCACAGCCACCAGATAATACAGTTCTGTGGAAGTACTTTGATGCATGGGTAGACACAGGAGAAGCATTTGCACCATAGCAGCTCTTGTGGTAGAGTATTGTTTGTAGTGTACCCTCCAAGCATTGTTGAACACAGAGATTCATGATACAGAACCCCTGTTAGAAGTTTATGAAAGTCATTTGTCTGTTTTGGACAACTTTTTTCCTAAGGAAAAGAAACTACTCTTCTGTCCGTACTCCCTACATAAAGAGATGATTAAGGTGCAACAGACTAGAGGGTTAAGAGCATATAGCTGGAAACCTAGACTACCCGGGTTCAAATCTCAACTCTGCCACTTATTTTTATAAAATGTTTAAAAAAGATCTATTTATTTATCTGAGAGAGAGAGAGAGAGAATGAGTGGGAGGGAGAAGGAGAGAGAATCTCAAGCAGATTCCATGTTAAGTGTGAAGCCTGAGGCAGGGTTCGATCCCAGAACCCTAAGATCACCACCTGAGCCTAAACCAAGTCGGAAACTTAATCCACCACAGGCTGCCCTCAACTCTGTTACTTAATAGCTGCGTGACCTTGAGTTAGTTACTTCTCTTTGCCTTAATTTTTTTCACTTGTAAATCAGGGTGATTGACTATAGTCCTTACCTCCTGATCCAATACTAGTCTTTAGGGATCATTGGGAAGGAAAAGAATTTTCATGAGAGCTATGTTTAACCATTAGTAAACCATGGACATGGAAAATGTTTTAGTTTGTTACTACGCGTTGGATCTCTCCAAAAGGGGACTAGAAGGTACAGCTGTGAATGTTATGAGACAAAACCAATTAACTAATCCCCGCCAGGTGCTTACAATAGTGGCTGGCACGTAATTAGTGCTACAATCGCTCCCCCTTATCCAGGGTTCCACTTCCCTTGGGATCAGTTACCAGTGGTCTGGAGACAGAATCCTCCTGAAGAATCGGCAGAAGGTCAAAAAGTAACCCAACACTACATCACAAGGCCTAAGTCGTTCATGTCACTTCATCTCATCAAGGAGGCATTTTGTCATCTCATACCACCACAAGAAAGGTAAGGACAGTATGGTAAGTTATTTCAAGATAGGCCATGTTCTCATAACTTTTATTATAATTCTATTATAATATAATAATATAATAAATATATAATATAATAAATATGTAATAACATGATATATAATAATATACTATAATGACTTTTATAGTTATATTATTATCATGTAAGTATCCTCAGTGATTAGTTATTGTTGTTAATCTCTTGCTGTGCCTAGTTTAGATACTAAATTTGAGGTCTATTTGCGTAGGAAAGAACATAGTATACATAGGAGTTGGTACTATCCAGTTTCAGGCAGCCACTGAGGTCTTGGAGCATATCCCCCACAGATAAGGGGAGACTACGTATTATTATTAATCTCCTCCCCAACTCCTACCCCAATAGTTGGCCCTTTTGGTGGTGTTTGTATGAGCTATGACTGCCCTAAAGCAACCAGAAAAGATAGGGCAGATATATATCTTTTAGTGTGCATAAAGGAAAGTTCTCCCCGAATGCACACAGCTAGAAGTCAGACTTGGAAGTGGTAAGTAATCACTTTGAGAACCCCAGCCCATACACTTGCCTAGAGCAAACCACTTCCTTTCCCAACATTATTTTCATGTAAGGGGGAAATAAACATTTAAAGACAGCTGGGAAGAATCAAGGCTCCATATAAGGATATGAACTGATGCCTGTTGATCCCAGATGCCAAATCCCAGAAAGGACTATCTCTGAAACAAGTTTTTAAACTATACAAAGCGAGTTGTCAGTTGGGGGAAGGAGGAATGATTTTTTAGGCCACATTTTCTATTAAGCATTGCAGAGAGAGGGGGGGAAGAGGCAGGGAAGGAGACTGTGGTTTGTACTCCAAAGGAATTAAAATAAAAAGCAGACTCCAGGGTCCTGGGCAAAGGAGACCGTGTCTTTTTTTTTTTTTTTTAAAGATTTTATTTATTTGTCAGAGAGAGAGAGAGAGAGAGCAAGCACAGGCATACACAGAGGGAGAAGCAGGCTCCCTGCCGAGCAAGGAGCCCGATGTGGGACTCGATCCCAGGACGCTGGGATCATGACCTGAGCCGAAGGCAGCCGCTTAACCAACTGAGCCACCCAGGCGTCCCGAGACCTTGTCTTAATCCCAGTTCTGTCTCGGACAGTCTGTGAAATGAACTTGGCTGAAACCTTCCACCTCAGGGACTTTGGTTTCCTCAACTGTAAAATGAGGGCACTACCCAGATGATCTCTAAGATTTCCCATAGCTCAGACATCCTGACTTTATGAAATAAAATAGATGTGAGGTTCGGCTGGCAACAGAAACCAAGTCTGGAAAGTTAAGCAGGAAGAGGATCTTCTTGCAAAGATATTATTGGTAGCTCACAGAATCAAAAGGAAGGCTGGAGAGCCAGGCTCAGAGCCAAGGCATTTTGGTGGGAGTTCAGGGTATACTGGGGCATCTAAAAGCAGGAATGGCTCAACTCTGCTGATGGAACAAATAAGCCCAAGTTGTTCTTTTTCCACCCGTGCATCACTGCACATATAAATCAAAGTCCTGACATAGAGGGTCAAATTGGTTTAGCTCTGGCCACAGGTTACCCCTTGGCTGATTGGCAAGAAACTCTGATTTATCATTCCATCAAGACATCATTCCATGAGTAAGAGGTAATTCGCTAAGAGGAAATTGGCATAAGGTAATGAAAGAAAAATGATGTCTACTATGTGGCTCTTCACTACGGATGTTGTGCCTGCTTTTGTAATATCACACACTGATGCCACTTTTCCGTGTGAGAACAGATGGGCTATTTGTACAGTCCATCTGAAAATAAACGTAACTTTACAGGGAGATTATGACACCATGACGACTTTGTGTGCGCCCATCCCGAAAGTTTGGGCAATAACACATACTTGAAGAATGGCCTTAGCAGGCTCCCAGAGACTGTTCTGGGGGAGAAACCAAGCCTGGGTTTTATTTTCAGCCAGTTTCTCTCTGTACATCTCCGTGGAATTGAGGAGGCACCTGCCATCTCTCCTCTTCTTCCATATTGTAATATGGAAGTATTGCAACAGCCAATATTGCAGAGCCCTGTTTTGATTCTGATAGTCAGTTCCTCTCCCCTCCTTAAGAACCAGGCAATTATTGACCCTTCTAAACTTGTCACAACGGTCCCATTCCCTTTATCATTGGTTGGTTTAAGTTGGCGTCTGTGATCCAATTCCAGATGCTCTGATGTGAGGAGAAATCTGGGGAGTCTTCTTATAAAGGTTACTTTACTCTTAAAAAGGACATTATGGGCTAAGGATGTGATGATTGCTGGCACTGTGACACCATTTTCCATGTATTCTTGAAACCACCAGAGGGAACACCTGAGAACAGAAGCCAGCAAGCCGATGATGGCAGAGAGGAAGGTGGGGGGGAAACTTGGGTGCATTTTGGTGGGAGTTCTTGAATTCACCAATTCTGCAAGCATTCTCTTCAGAATTCCCACTAGGTAAGACAATAAATCTTATCATTTAAGGCATTTAACTTGGGCCTGTTATTATTTACAGATGTAAGGATCTCAACTGATAGCCCGCAAAATTACTGTCTTCCAGTCAGCAGCCATGTTTAATCCATATTCCCCTCTGGGAACAGCCTTAAGTCTCAGGAATGAAAATAGCACATGCAGAGAATTTTGTGAAGTATACTTTTACCAAAATGTTCTGATTTCCCCTTTCCCATGCATATGTACTTCATTTTGTCCTTCAAATCACAGAAACATCTAGACTACTTTGTCTTTACTAAAGTACATGATTTCCAGTTCACAGAGGGGTTTTTAATGCATCTTTGGTTATCATACCTGTTGATAACATATCTTATTTAGATTTTAAAAATTTAAGACCTTCTTTCTGCTCATTGTCCTAAGATCACCACCCATCAGGACAACACCAATAGTTAAGGATGGTTGTGAAAGATGTAGACAGAAAAGAGAAGCAAAATCAAAAAGAAACAGAGAAGGAAGCAATCAAAGTCAAATTATGAGAATAAATTGTCAGATAATTGAGTCCAAGCCTTTATTCTACCATGTTTTACATGAAGGGAAAGAAATATATTTGGGAGAGCAAAAGAGAGGACAGACAGACAGAAGCCATCTACTGATGGAAGGAGAAAGGAAAATGCAATTCATATGATACATGTCTTTTGTAAAATTTGGCTTTATTAATTAAAGAGTGGGTACAAAGTGTATTTTATACACTTCAACCTAGGACTGAATCCACATTACTCCTGAGACCATAGGCAAATCGGTGAGCTTCTTAGACCTCAGTTCTTAGGGACAACAACATCTGTCTCCAGGAGTCATTGTAAGGAAGTGAGACTATACAGGTCACATGCCTCATGTATGGGGGGCTCAGTACATAGTTTCTTATCCAACAAATATGTAGTAAGAACCTTCTGTGAACCAAGCATCATATCAGCTGCCAGGAATATTATGGTGAACGAATTCAGTCTAGAAAGGGCAACAGAATTAATAACCATGAAAATAAGTGCAAATAACAGATATGAAAAGGACTATGGGGGCTGAGAAAGTGTACACTTGGGAAGTTTGAACTCTTCTGAAAGATCAAGAAAAACCATCTTCAATGCTGCTTACACCCACTTTCTTGAAAAGCCTACTCCACTTACCCCCAACCGGATCTGATTCACTGGACTGTCACTTCTCAGAAAGAAGCATGGAGCATGTAAATGACAATTATCTTACCCTATTGTGTCTAGCATTAAAACTAGTAGTATGCAAGCTCAGTCTCCCCTATCAGATTATACACTCTTTGTAGGCAGACAGCAGGCCATCTACATGTTCGAACACTTCATACTATCTATTAAAGTCTATTATTTCAACAAATAAGTGAAACTAGCTTCCAGAAAACTGCCACAATTTAACAGAATTTGAAGCTTAATTTATGCCTTTTGTAAGCCAAGTTCCCATTGATTTTCAAGTCATTTGTCTGAACATAATAGGCAGTGTGCAAGGAAACAATAATTTGGCCTCTCAGAAATTGTATAACATCCATCCCTCAAGGAGTGTGATACCCCTAAACTCCTGCTGAATATCCCAGAGCTGAGCCTGACTCACCCATTAATCAAGTTTACAGAGGCAATTAAAAAATGAGACTACCTGAAGTCCATTTGCCAAATCTTCAATCCCTGAATATTATGATTAGGATCTCACTTTGTGATCTAACAGAAAGAAAGAAAAGAAGAAGGAAGGAAGGAACAAAGGAAGGAAGGAAGGAAAGGAAGGGAGGGAGGGAGAAAGAGGGGTTGGGAAGAAATGGGGGAGGGAAGAAAGAAAAGAAAAAGAGTAGCGGGGAAAACCTCTGAGTGCTGAATCATTCATTCCTGTTAGGTTGCTTAATATTAAATCTGACCCTGCAGTTAAACTGGAGAAATCTGCTCAGACAAGCAATTGTGATCATATAACGATGCCAGGAGATTAAATTCCACTGAAACTCTGGAAAGATATTTTTATGTTTTTCAATGTTAAGAGATGCCCTCTTGTCTATATGTGTTTTATTGTAATTAATAGCTATAATTTTTCTTGACATCAGTGACAGCTATGGAAAATATGAACACCAAGAAGAATCAGAAGAAACATTTTGCTATTAGATTTAAATATCCAAGCTTCACTTAGTATTTCACTTAAATTCATTTTATTTTGGTATCTTCGAATTTTTTTTAAAACATCTTCAGTGACAAAAGGAAGCAGAATTAATAAATCCGAACAAATGTATCAATGAACAACCCAGGCCCTCTTAAGTAATTTGCCAAAAAGAAACAATCTATCTGTATAAGCAAACCCATCAAGGCAGAATGTGCAATGTGGGCAAATGAGAGAAGAGATTTTCATCCTTGATCCTGGGTTTGGTTCCTTTCAAAATCAAAATCTTGGGGCCACTGTCAGCTGTATAATTAGCAGATAAGCAAGGACAGGGAGCCTGCCTGTGTTGTTTCCACGGCTTTTATCAGCTTGTTTTCCATGACTCATGATGGCTTCCTGGAAAAATTCTTGTTTCTTTGATCTCTTGGGTCAAATGAATGCTCTCAAGCCAGTCTCCATCAACCAGTCAGCGTTGCTACTGTTTCCTACTGTGAATCCTCAGTTGGACCCATATATTGACTAGTTCACTCATTCCCAAAATGAAATTATGAGTATTCTTCAAAAGGGTTCAGTCCAAGTGGTCCAGAGGAATTCAGAAGGATATTCTGAAGATTGAAGGGAAAAAAAAGACAAATATTATTACCACAAAAATGTTAAGTGTTACTTGAAAAGCATTAGTGGAGAATAATTTTTTTTAATATTTTATTTATTTATTTGACACAGAGAGATCACAAGCAGGCAGAGAGATAGGCAGAGAGAAAGGGGAAGCAGGCTCTCTGCTGAGCAGAGAGACCGATGTGGGGCTCGATCCCAGGACCCTGAGATCATGACCTGAGCTGAAGGCAGAGGCTTAACCCACTGAGCCACCCAGGCACCCCAGTGGAGAATAATTTTAAAATCATTTATCAAAATTGTGTCCTATAAGAATCACCCAAAAACTTCCCAATATCCCTTTTTTAAAAAATTGTATTTATTTGAGAGAGAGGGAGAGAGAGAACGTGCATGTGGGTGAGATGGGCAGAGGGAGAAGCCAGGTCCCCACTCACTAGGCAGCCCGATGCAGGCTGGATTCCAGGACCCAGGGCTGGATCCTAGGACCCTGGGATCATGACCTGAGCCAAAGGCAGATGCTTAACCAACTGAGCCACCCAGGTGCTCCCCAGTATCTCCGATTAAGAGCTCTTTCCAGTCCTGTGTTAGGCAGTGGAGCCTCCGTTATAAACCTAGGAAGACTCTGGTTAGTGATGACAAACTTCTCAGCCTAGGGCTCAGGAAACCTAGAGTCTTCCTGAGCTTGTCACTACAGTATGTTTGGGTTAATTTCCTCTTCTGTAAAATGAAAATGTAGGTGTTCGTGCAAATTTCCTTCATTCAACATATACTTACTGAACACCTACTAAATGCTAGACAGCATTTCCTCTGAATGAAGGGGTCTCTCCATTATGCTCCCGGAGTCCCCTGTGCACACGTCTATCCTGTTATTGGAACTCTATTGGAATTAGGATTCCTCAATCTGATTTCTCCACTGACTGCATGTTATTTTGTCAATGAGTAGCAGACTTCTGGACATATAGTAGGTGCTCAAAAAGCATCAGGTGAATGAACAAAGGGGATTGCTTCATATGCATTGTCAAGCACCCCAGAATGAGAGGTTATCAAGCATAATACTGCATTAAAACAATTCTATGGTTACATTTGTCTACCTAGCAATTTCTGAGCCAATAGAGGACTCTGATTCCACTAAGACCCAAACACTAAGACCTGCTTCTCTCTGGTTTGACATATTGAGCCCCCAATGCTTGAGCCCTCTGGTTGCTTTTCTAGATTGTACTCCATTTTTTTTCCCCACCCTCTTTGGTACCCTGGGAAACCAATCCATATGAACTGTCTCAATCCAGTTCCAATGTCCCCCAGCTCTGCTTAGGTCTGACCAATGGTGAGTACTAGCACATCGGGGAAAGGGAACAGCCAAAGTGAAGTACTTTCTTCAGGGCACTCACAGGCTGTTGTGTCACTTGACTAAAAGTCACAGTCCCTATCAGGTAGCCTCCCCACATATTCCATCAGTGTGTGTGAGTGTGTGTGTATGTGTGTGTGCTCCTGCCTCTGTCTCTGTCTCTCTGGGTTCCTTGCCCTTGTAGTCTTAGCGAGAGTAGCAGAGCCCCCCTATTACTAATTTTAGGGTGCTGCACCCTCCTCTTGGATTTTTCCACATCCTGACTTAATAGGCCTTTTTAAAAACTCACCTCAAATGATTCCCTTTGAGTATACTATTAGTTTCCTGCTAGAATCTTGAATGATAACTTCCCAGGTATCATGAAGAGTAAATAGTGGTGTATGCACACACACACACACACACACACACACACACACACACACAGAGGAATATTACTCAGCCATAAAAAAGAATGAAATCTTGCCATTCACAAGAAAGCTCATGGAGCTGGAGAGTATTACATTAAGCAAAGTAAGTCAAAGACTTGTTTTGCCTTCCAGAGAAAGACAAATAGCATATGATTTCATTCATATCTGAATTTAAGAAACAGAACAAGCAAATGGGGGGGGAGAAAAACCAAGAAACAGACTCCTAACTATAGAGAACAACCATGGTTATGACAGGGGAGGCGGAGGGGGAGTTGGGGGAAATCGGTAATGGGGATTAAGGAGGGCACTTGCTTGTGATGAGTCCCAGGTATTTTACTTAAGTTTCGAATCACTAAATTCTACACCTGAAACTGAAAAAAATAAAGATGAGTAAATGATCTAGCCTATTGCCACAAAGCACAATAAAAGGATACTAATAAATGCTAGTATCTTCCCTCTTCCCTGCTATACTTTTGATGCCCCCTACCATTGCTATCCATAGTGCCTTAGCATAATAGCTACTTAATAAATAAGTGTTGAATGAATGAAAAATATTTCTAAGACAATTCTGATCACATGAAAATCAATACACATTAATTAGATCATCAGAAGTTACATTCAGGGAAGCTCTTAATTTCAGTACTTGAGGGTCAGTGGTTGTACTTATAAATTCACATTCTCTCTTCTCTCCTGTTCGGACTGTAACAGTGATTGGCCTGCTGGGATTATGTATGGCCCAAGCCCAGGAACAGCCAAGGGATGAGCTGACATCTCAGGGCCATATGCTGTTTAACAGACCAAGAGCTTTGTTTATTGGTCCTTCCTAGACCTTGGTAGAAATCATGAGCTTATTTCATGTCATCGAATTCATACAAACTGCTTTTGCAGCTCATCACTTTTTGTCTCCTGCACTCAGATAAAAATGAAGGTTGGGATGAACTGTACCTCCCTGGACCTTTCACATTTATAATGAACAAAGGCCAATCATCAGTAAAGCTGAATCATCACTCACCGTGTATACCGATCTTGAGGCTGCACCGTGGAAGAAACTTCTAGTTCTGGTATTGGAGGAAGCCCTTTCTTGACCTGAGTCAAGGGCAGCCTCTGCTTGGTCTCTGTTTGTTAAGAAGGAGAGCTGTTTAGTCAATAGCGATGCAAAAACAGATACAACATTTTCCAGTATACTAAGAGAACCATGCCCTCCATCTAGCAAGGATATTGGCAATTTCCATCACTCACTAAATTTCCTGCCTACAACTGGGACACCATTAACCCATTTCTCTTGACTCTATTTCTTTCATTTCTCCTCTCCTCCCACTTCCCAAGCACGAGACCGAGACCCGATGCATGGTTAAAGGAGGAGCAAAGTAGAGAAAAACATTTTTTACATACAATGCCAAGCAGAAAGAGAACTTTTGTAGGGAAAATGGACTGCAAACATTTCCTTCTTTGCATTTTGTTAAAATAGGTCCCTAAGAACTTTTATTAATACCATCGTTGATTTCAGGGACAATTTTACCAAGAAGCCAAGTTCCAAATCAGATGAATTCTAATCTTTCCTACTTTTCTAGGACTATGTGACATCAAATCCTTCTAATATTATCTGCAGCTGACTTCAAGGTAGGAGATAAAATTTCAGGCCCATGGCATATGGTATCTCTTTCATTCCGCTGGGATCTGGGGCCTTGCTTTTCTAGTTTTTATATCGAAACTTGAGTTTTACATAATACATGTGGTTTTTGCTTCGCAGATGTCTCTACTTTTTATACAAAGCCCTGGACATGAATGGAAATGAGGTGACCTATAATTTTAAGAGAAGTTTGAGCAGCTGCTTCTTAAGACAAATCAAAAGGGAAGATTTAAGTGTAATTAAGAATATGATGCTTATCAAAGAAATTTTTAAAATTTTTAAAAAATTCTACAAGCATAAAAAAAAGAATATAGTCCTTCTTATTCATGAAGGTGACTAAACACTGGTATAGATTACCAAGGTAGAAATACTGTCAAACCATCTCTCGGAGTTATATTCTTTTAATTAGAAAAAAATTAAATATGAAAGATTTATTTTTTGGACTTCATTTTCTGAATAAGGTAAGGGATACATTCACAAGATTAAAATTTTATAAACTATGGAGGGATATTCAGCAAAATGTCTCCATCTTACCCCATTTCCTACAGACAACTGCTTTCTACCACATCATATAATTCTTTCCCTTCTCTCCTTCTTTTGCTACAGGCAACCAAGGTTTTTAGATTGTGGATAGATAGAGATAGATAGAGAAATAGAAGATAGATTTATATACTTATATGTACATGCTATTTTTGTTTTTCTTTACACAATTGGTACCATACTATACATATGTATGTATATTTAATGATCTAGGATAACTTTCCCCATAAATCCTCCCTCATTCTTTTTTACAATTTCCTGGTGTTCTTAGTATGGATGTATCATTCTGTCTTCAAACACCCTCCTATTAGATTGTGTCTAATCCCATATTGCAAACACATTAGCAATAAACATTGCACGCATGTCATTTCTCTCCTATGTAAGTAATCCATAGGAAAAATTCCTAGAAATAGGATTGCTGCCTCACAGGGCTTATGCATGTGTAACTTTGATAGTTATTGCTAAATTACATATCATCGAAATTGTACCACTTCAGCCTCCCAGTTTACCTTAGCAAAGTGCGAGAGTGTGGAGCGCTATGGCCCCTTGCTACGGAGTGTGATGTCAATCTTCTGGATTTTTACCAGTCTGGTAGATGAAAACAGCATTTCAGTGTAGCTTTACTTTGCATTTCCACCTGCATGTGAGCTTAGTGAGAACAGAGGTCTCTGTCTCATTGCTGTGTCTCCTATACCCAGAAGGCCAATACTATTGGCACATAGTGGACATCAAAAGAAAAATTCTCTCTTTTGAGAGAATTTATCATGAATGAGATTGAACAAGCTTTCTTATGTCAAAGAGCCATTTGTATTTCCATTTCTATGAACAGTCCATTTATATCCTTTATCCGTTTGTCTACTGGGTTATGGTCTTCTCTCCATCAATTTGAGAACTTCTTTATTTACTAGGAAAGACTGCTTCTCATATGTGATGAATTGTAAACAATGTTTCCCTAATGGTTTTTACTGTGTACATTCTTTTTCACGTAGTCAAATTTATCAGCCTTTTGACTGAGTTTTGTGTCATGGATAGAAAACCCTACAGTTATAAATTAATTCTTCCATTGTTTCTTCTATTACTTTTATGGTCTCATGTTTATGTTAAAATTACTGATCCATCTGAAATTTACCCTAGTATTAGTGGGAACTCTGGATTAAGGAACTCTTCTTTCTTACATGGTTACTCAGTTGTCCCAATACCATTCATTCAGTAATCCTTCTCTTTCCTGCTGATTAGACATGACACACTCGTCATTTACTCAAGTCCTAAACTTTCTAATTTTTTATTAGATATATATTTTTTATTTATTATACATTTTAAAAGATTTTATTTATTTATTTGAAAGACAGAGAGATCACAAGTAGGCAGAAAGGCAGGCAGAGAGAGAGGGGCGGGGAAGCAGGCTCCCTGCTGAGCAGAGAGCCCAATGCGGGGCTTAATTCCAGGACTCCGAGATCATGACCTGAGCAGAAGGCAGAGGCTTAACCCACTGAGCCACCCAGGCGCCCCTAGATATATAATTTTTAAAGATTTATTTATTTATTTGGGAGCACAAGCAGGGGACAGAGGGAGAGAGAATCTTTTTTTTTTTTTTAGTTAGCCACTGTATAGCCCATCATTAGTTTTTTATGCAGTGTTCAGTGATTCATTAGAAGGAGACTCCATGCTGAGCAGGGGAGCTAGACGCAGGGCTCGGTCCAGGGCTCAGTCCCACAAGGTCCCTTGAGGTCCCCTTGAGATCGTGACCTGAGCCAAAATCCAGAATTGGACACTTAACTGAGAGCACCACCGAGGCACCTTTCATTAGATATTTTTATCTACGTAAGTACCTATACCATGGGGGAACAGATACTTCTCCTCTTTATTTTTCTATGTCAATTTGTTTCCTGGCTATTACTGACAACTTATTTTTCATGGGGATATGAAAATGACTTTGTTTATGATTTAGGAAGAACTGGTAACTTTATATATTCATCTTTCCATTCCAGAGCCTGATATACCATTTTGCTGTTGTCAAGTCATTTTTATGTCTCTTGGGAACATTTTTCTGAAGTTTCCCTCAGAAAGAGCTTGTACAGTTCTTTATATTAATTTTATTCTGAGTTATTTTATCTTGCTATGGTTGTTTTGAATGCAGCCATATCTTCTAACTGGTTGTTATTTAATGGTATGGATGCTGTTGATTTTTTTTGTCTTAATTTCATACCTTGTCCCTTACTAAATTTTATTTTTAAAGAATTTTTTTAGAAAATTTTCTTAAATTTTCCAGGTGCACAAAAAGTGATCATTTGGCCTTTCCAATGTGTTAGCCAGGTATCTCTGTCTCTTACCTAATTTTGTTGACCAGTACTGCTAGGACGATGTTAGATAAAGTGGCAACTGTGGACATCCTTGAAGGTCCTGGCTTTACAGACATGCTTTTAGTGTTTCCCTGGTAAGTATGATTCTGGGTTTTTGTTTGGGACAGATGTATTTTATCAGGCAGTGCTTATTTATCTGATTTTTATTGGGGGTTTTAGGAAGGATGGGCCTTATAGTTTGCCAAATGCATTTTTGGGATGTGTAGAGAACACCAAAGAAATTTTCCCTTTGATCTATTAATATGAGTGGCATTAATAAATATCTCCTAATGGTGAACTGTTCTTATATTCTTGGAATAATCTTCTCTTGATCATAGTAGGAGTTGTATGTGTCTGTATATATACATGTATTTTTCAACTCTGCTACTACTGGATTTTTTTGCTAATATTTGTTCACAATTTTTGCATAGATACAAATAAGTAAGATCCCTCAGTGATTTCACTTTAGACACAATCTTTCTTAGTTTTAAATGTTTCTTTCACAATAGAATTAGAAAACATCCTTTTTTCCTTCTTTTCTATGGTCAATGACAGTTTAAATACCACTAGAAATAGCAGTTTTTTGGAGATTGGTAAAAATGCATTACATTTTGAGGGATAACTGACAAATTTTCTATTTCTTCTATGATAATTGTTTTGTTTAGATTTTCTATTTCTTCTGGTATCAGGTTTTGGAAATTTTTCCAGAAAATTATCGATCTTAATTAAAGATATTAAAAAGTAGCAACTACTCTTTAAGGGGCAGGAATAGCTGACTTTTGGGAACCATTTCCACAGACACTGAGGACCCTTCTGTTCCTATGGAAATGCTAAAATAATCACCAAAGCTAGAAATTCTTTTTACAGAGGATTTAGCCTTCTAAGCTTTCCTGACTGGCTAGGCAATTATGAAAAAATGAGACCAGTCTCTAACTAGACAAAAGCTCTTGTCTCCTTGCTTTCCTCCTCACAGACCCATTGCGCTGGATCCCCTTAACATTCTTTATTTTTACCTTATGGTAAATCACATCTATGAGGCTAGTTCTGTCATCCCTATTTGTCTCACACTGGAAGTTCCTAGGAACCGTGATTTTTATTCTTCTAAATCTGTGCTTCTCAGAGGGTGGGTGTAGTAGGCAGAACTCTAAAATAGCTCCCCATTCCCCCCAAGCTTCCCACATTCTGGTGGAATGTCCCCTGTAGTTCCCATCCCTTGAGTATGGGCAGGACCATGAATGGGATTTACTTCCTGTGATTAGGTTACATTATATGGCAAAGATGAGATTTTTGCAGGTGTATTTAACATTCCAAATCAGTTGATGTTGAGTCATGGAAAAGAGCGACCATTCAGGGTATGCCCAACCTAATGAGATAAAAGCCTTTACAAAAAAGACTGGGCCCTCCCAGATGTTAGAGAGATCTCCCGTGGGGCTTCAAAGAACCAAACTGCCAAGCTACAAACTGTTATCTGGAAAAGCCAGGTAGCCGGAGTCCACAGGTGGCCCGTGGGGCCTGCGGCAACTTCTGGTGGACAGCAGGCAAGCCAGGGCCCTTAGGATACAACCTCAAAGCAATTAATTCTGCCAACAACCTAGAAGAGCTTAGGAGTAGCCTCCAAATGGGAACACAGGCCAGCTCGCATCTTGACTTTAGTCTTGTGAGACCCTGAGATGCAGCAACGCTGTGCCCAGTTTTCTGACTCACAGAAACTGAAATAACAAATGTGTGTTATTTTAAGCCATGAAATTTGTGGTACTTTGTCACACAATAATAGAAAACAATTAAAGCCATCAATGGACCCTTGGACTGCACAACATAAGAAGCTGAATTTAAAATGTAGGTTCTAGAACCCTGTCCCAAATCTACTGAATTATAATCTCCCTTGAAAATGGTCCAGGAGCCTAAAATTCTATAGGCATCCCAGTCCATTCTCATGCACATTAAGCCTTCAGAATGAACTAGCCATTAATTGCTTAGACAATTTTTGACAACGCGTCTTATCATGTCCAGAATTTGAGATCTGGAGACAGTTCTTTTTAAAGCTAAAATATCAAAAGAACCTATTCATGAAATTAAATAATTACCAAAGAAAATTAGCAGTGCTCTTCTGGTCGGAGAGCTAAACTGCTCATCATTTGCTAATTCATTTGGTTTGCTGATGTTGTATAATATGGTATAACCATAATTTACTACAGAAAGCTATTATCTGTCAAAATCATGGCTAGTCCAAAATAACTCTCTAGTGGTACATTATATTCTGCCTATCCTAGTATCCAAGGACATGTACCTTATATGCTAATAGGAAAACTTCTGAAAAATTGATAAAAAGGCAAAAAGGTGGGATATATGTCATTTTAATGCCTTCTTCAGAATAGCTTAGATGGGTGGGATATTTTTCTAGTTCTACACTGGGAAATAGAATTTGTTTCAAATAATATTAATTCACCAGCATTAGCTAAGGCAGCAGAAGCAGTCAGGAATGTCTTAAAACTTCACAGAAGTCTATTCATGAATTTGTCAAAGGTCAGAAAGAAACATTTCTTTGACTTTCTTTCAGGAGCCTCAGAAGAGACTAAAAAATTAAAAAGAACCTCAGGATGAGTTTTGACCTGACTGAATCTGGTGAACAAAATAAATTTCCAGCAGTAGAAACTTTGATTAAAAATAAAACCCCATGCCTTATGTCCTTGAATAAACTCCTGTCACAATGCTCATGACATTGTCCAGATTGCCCTCTGATATTATTTCTCCTCCTTCTCCTTCTCCTCCTCCTCCTCCTCCTTCTCCTCCTCCTCCTCCTTCTCCTTCCTCTTCTTCTTCTCCTTCTTCTTCTTCTTCTTCCTCTTCTTCTTCTTCTTCTTCTTCTTCTTCTTCTTCTTCTTCTTCTTATTCTTATTCCTTTTGTATCTCTATCACTGTTCAAAAGTATATTATATCTATGACATTTGGCAGCTAACCTCAATTCATCTTTCCAAAGTAATTCTTGATTCCCACTGAGTAACGGAAACTTGAAGGTGTTTTCTTCCCTTTGTTCCTGATGATCTTCATGTCAAAGATAAAAGGCATCTCCCATAGTGAAGATACATCTAAAACCACCTTATCCTGGCCAGTACCTCTTGGTTGCTTGGAGAATTTGCTCCATCAACTTTTTATATTTGTATTTCCCAAACTACTTGCTCAGCTCTACTCGGTTAGGGAATTGGAAAGTCAAAACAGTTAGAAATGAAAACAAAAGAGGAAATGGTAAACAGGGCTAGGTACCCATACTATATGTAATCCTCTGTGACCTCTCTTTCTCCAATGGTGAATTTACCCAATTTTGTTGTAATTGCTTCTTTGTCTGCTTCCCTGTGTACAAAGACTGTATTTCATGCCCACTATATTCCCCAGAACCAACCTCAGAATGTGACACATAATAAGTAAAAATACGTGTCGAATGACTGAAAGAACGTCATCTAATTTCTTTGTGCCTCATTTTTCTCAACAAAAGTGTGTGGGTACAAGCAGTACAAGGTCAAGTCTGGGGTGTGACCTAGGAATTTGGGGATAAGAGAAAGAAGATTGCCTCAGAGGGTTGGTCTATAAAACCAACTCATAATCACAACAGAAACGCGCAACGTTATCTTCAGAAATCATTCCCAGGTCAAAACCTATTGAGTGTGGAAAGTGCTGTGTTAAATGAGCCAATCAGGCTACCCCTAAAATGGAGAAGAAGGCCTTCCAAGCTGTGTTGGCAAAGGGCTCTGCCTTTAAGACCTCCCCAACAGGCCTCGGCGGTGATTTGACTTCCCACAGGGTTTTGTCGAAGCAGAGAGAGCACATGTGTTAGCTGTTGGAAGTGTTTTGGTCCATATTTTCTCTCAATTGTATTGCCTTCTGCTCTTATAAACCTGTCTTGTGAGCTGGATCACACAGTGGATCTTTTCTTGGTGGGCCGCCATTGCTGGAGCCTGAGCCCTCAGGCCTGAAGGAAGGCCACAGGTGGGGTCTAGTCACCAACGGGAAGCCCTGGTGTTGCCTTGTGGGTGGAGCGGCCAGGCGCCCTCCCCTAGCAGGGGCCTGGCCTCTCTTTAAAGGTCTTTAGAGGTTTTAGGTCTTTAAAGGTTCAGCAGCAACACCTAAACTTCCTCTTGACCTCAGCAAAGCTCTTCAGCAAAGCTCTGGGGTTGCCTCGAAACTAAAAGTAATGGTAACTGAGGTAATTAAGGGGTATTTTGATGTACTTTGAAAAATAGAAAGCCCTACCAAGTGCAAAACAGAGCATTTTTCCAAGTACCTTTTAAACCCCGCTTGAGGAGTCTGCTTGAAATTGGGGAGGACCCAAGTATGCACTCAGCAGGGCTGGGCTATGGCTGGCTGGCCTCGGAAACGGGGACCTCGGCCCTTCCTTCCTCTCCCTGTACTTGGGGAGGTTGAGCCACAACTCCGTGGGGACAATGGCGATAATGTCTACACTGTTGCCCACAAAGTACTTGCTTTCCTTATGAGAGCTACTCCAGAAATGAAGGGATTCATGTTAATCTTCACAGATTACTGCAGTCAAGATGAATGGGGACGTTTTCAGATGGTTTGGTGATTCTTACTCAGTTCTCTAATTTGGCTCCCCAAAACCCTCCAGTCTTCTTTCTTCTTATTGCCCTAGGAATGCAGAACTTCCACACTGCTAGGCATCTTTCCGACCTTTGCATCACACAAAAACCTGGGCCCTTTTGTGCAAGCCCAAGATAGCTAGTTGCTTTTCAGGGCTAATAGGACCAATTATGGGTAGCTTAAAATAGATTGCCATCATTCAAGGAGCCAACTTTCTACCACGTTGGGAGTGCCATCCGTTATTGTTAACAGAGATCCTAAAACACTCAGCTGTTCCAAATCTGGCCAGTGTGAAAATCAAATGAGGATGGGAAAGCACATGACTGCAAAATTACCTAGAATTAACAACTAAGGAGAACCGACAGCTGCCAATATTCTGAGCCATTGTTGCAACTCCCAGCACATTCACACTGTGGGGATCCTTAGCACTCCAAGGAATGAAGCTGATGAAGGGTTTAAAAGTTATAATTCAGGGGGAAAGGGTTTTGAAGGGTCTTTGTAAGATAGTGGCGGCCATTCTTTCCACATAGTCAATGTCAAGTTGTATCTACTTCACAAATATTTATTAGATACCTGTCCTGTGCCCTCAAAGGCACGAGGCTACGCACTGGGGAGGCAGTGATCAATATTACCAGGTAGAGGCCCTGATCTCAAGGAGCTAAGTAGCTCATGGGAGCCACGTTGACCAAATAATAACACACACTGTGGTGCACAAACAATGGATTTTGGAGCACGGAAAAAAATTAAATATAAAAAAATTTTAAAAATAAAAAGTAATAACACACATATATAATAAAACAGTAGTGACAACCGGCACAGAGAGAGGTGTGTGGTCTTACAAGGATGTGTGAGAAGGGGACTTGACCTAGTCTAGAAAGTCCAATAGGATTTCCCTGAGGAAGGGTCAGTCGAGCTAAGATGAGAAATGAGGCTCATGGTGAACTAAACAAAGGCAGGATGGGAGGAGGGGAGGTCTACTGGGAAGGGCAACGCAGGCAGGCTGGTCCAGACAGGGAGAAGATGTCCATCTGTACGTGTTTTATCATCAAGTTTTCCTGACCTAGCACAAAAAGTTAGCTCATAAAGACATTCAATGGATGAGTTAGAATAAATCGTCCTATTCTGCCTATAGATTCTTCCAACTTAAGAAATTCTTCCTGCACCAAGAGTCACCCTCTGCATTCTCTTCTGTAATCAAGCAGATGGTGCCAACCTTTACTGTTTAATGAACCCAAATCCGTACTCTAAGAGTCATAAATATTATAGTTAAGCAAGTAAAAATTAAATTTCCATGTTACTTTGCTTGGTTGTGGGACATCTGGCACGAGTAATTTATCTTCGCTTCTGTTGGAAATCGAAACCAGCTTAGTCTTTATTATGCTGGCCATAAACATGTTGCAAATTACGATTTTTACTTTGTCATTAGTTATATTTTGGGGTAAGACAAATTACTGGGTCATCTACTTCCTTTTGGCATTTAGTAATTCTCTTTCACAATAAAAATCCATTTCTTTTGCTTCATGCTCCCTAAGAACCCACCCACATTAACTACAAAAAAACCATTTCACTACTGCTAAATGTTGCTCTGAGGGTGACTCACACTGTCACACACCAGATCCTACAACCTTCCGGAGCATTGAGAAAATGTTTCATCTCCGTTTCAGTCTTAACTATAAAAGAACAAGGTGAGTTTTGATCTGTGGCTTGAACTCCCCAGTTCACCACAGCCCGTAAGCCTTGTGCCAGAAAGCCTGA
>PISX010014355.1:0-53302 GCA_004024625.1 Mellivora capensis
TGCTGCATCTGTGACAGGTTCCTGCTTCGGTTTTGGAGGGACGTTGGTCATAATTTCACCAATGGGGAAACTGAGCTGTAAAAAAATCCCTGCCAGGAATCAAATCCAGACATCATCCTGATCTGTTTTGCTTGTTAAATGAACCCTCTTCAGTAACCGGGAGATTTCAGGACTTCCTGAGGCTGTCACTAATGGGCTCGTTTGGCAAGCTGGGGAAAATTCAATTTTGGAAGTGAGGTGCTAGGCATCAGACGATGGGGCACACACAGCATTCCGCTGAAAAATTAAGGGCTGACTTCCTAGTAAGCACAGTGCCATCACTTTTGGAATCTGCCTTGTATATGCAGCTTTATGGGGCATTTGCCGGGCAGAGGTACAAGAATGGCAAACTCTTTTATTTTCAATTAGATTGGGGTGATCTGATGCTAATGGGAGGGCAGGCACAGGTCTCATCCCTTCCTAGCCTGCCTTTTGGGGACAGCAGGGGCCCTGCCACCCTCCCCCGCTGGTGTTTTGTGTCTCTGCAGGGGTCTCCTCTCCAGGGGCAGCGGCGAAGGGAAGCTGCTGAGAAGACAATGCAGGTGGGGAAATACATTCCGCCCCCCACCTTCAGAACAGCCCTGGGCTGGCTCCAGTGGCCCAGGGGCTGCAAACAGTCCTCCCAGGCGCAGCTGCAGCTGGGGTGGACAGTCTGGGACTTGTCCTGTACGTTAACTGCCAGGACAGCCAGCCCACGGCTGCCCAGCAACGCGGAGCTGCAGGAGGACGAAAACATCTCACCCCAGCAACATTTCTGCAGGGCGCTTACATAACTCCTTCCTGCCAGGGGCTTCCTCGGGCCGCGGTGACAGCAGTCCCCCAGCCCCTGAACGGCCTGGCCAGGGGACACGCACACCTCGACTCCCAGGCTCGCATCGCATCAGCCCACATCCTGCGAAGCGGTCCAAATGCTACAGAGAGCGGAAAAGCCACACAATGTCCTGCGGCCCATTCTCCTCCATGCAGCCAGAACAGCTCAGCTGGGCTCATGAGGGCAAGCACACTCTTACTTTTCAGAAGGGAAAAGCAGACCCTTCTCACCAACAGGGTCAGAAGGCACAACACTGGTTTGTGGCACTTTGGCATCCGGGTCTCCCTATCCTCATGATTTGTATATTTATTTATGTATTTTTTCCTGGAGGAAGAGCCTGGAAATTTAGCTCAGAGTATTTCTCTGCCTCTAGACCTAACGTTGTGAGAACACCTACTTCTTCATAACCTAGCACAGTGCTCATTTTTCAGGAGGGATTTTAATACCTCCCCAAATGCTGGAGACTATACCAGAGGCTAAACCCACAGCTCTCACCAAGGCAGGCCCTCCCTGGGCCCACGCCCTGTAAGAGCGAGTCAAGAAATCATTTCTGAACCAATGAAAACAGATTACTTTTTTTTTTTACCTGCCCACAGGACCTGCAAATTACCTTATTTCGGTATCAGCTGACCCATCGGCAAAATAAGAGCCAAACAATGAAGGGGGGCACCTGGGTGGCTCAGTGGGTTAAAGCCTCTGCCTTTGGCTCAGGTCATGGTCTCAGGGTCCTGGGATCGAGCCCCACATCAGGCTCTGTGCTGAGCAGGGAGCCTGCTTCCCCCCTCTCTCTCTGCCTGCCTCTCTGTCTACTTGTGACCTCTCTCTCTGCTTGTGTCAAATAAATTTTTTTTAAAAGATTTTATTTATTTATTTGACAGACAGAGATTACAAGTAGGCAAGAGAGGCAGGCAGGGAGAGAGAGGAGGAAGCAGGCTATCCGCGAAGCAGAGAGCCCGATGCAGGGCTCCATCCCAGGACCCTGGGATCATGACCTGAGCCGAAAGCAGAGGCTTTAACTCACTGAGCCACCCAGGCGCCCCTGTGTCAAATAAATTTATAAAAATCTTAAAAAAATTTTTTTAAATAAATAAAAAACTAAAAACTAAAAACAATGAAGGACAAGCTGGATGAAACCCATGGAGTTGCCTGTCCTTCCTCAGCTAGTTAAGCTGTGACAATCCGTTGTGTTAACGGCGAAGGTAGTGGTGGTGAGTAAGTGCTACCTCCTCCATCTGGCTAGCACGCTTACCCCTGGAGAAGGCTCTCTGGAGCCAACCCTCTCACTAGAAGCCATTAATGGGGGTTATTTCTGGAACTGTGACTGGATGCCCTCCTCAGTCCTCAAATCACACCCCAAAGATAGCTGCAAAGTCTTCAGTGCATAGGGGTAACCCTGTCTATAGCAAATGAATCACTCCAATGATGGTAGGTAACGGGCCTGTGTATACATGTGTTTCTTGAGAAGATAACAACTGACAAATTTTTATGTTTAAAATCTGGTTTGTGAAGTATTCCTGTTCTCCAAGGGTTTGGTGGGATTGCTGCTGCTTGTGGAACTGGGAAGAGAACTTTCTGGGCCTCCCTCCATGTACCGATGCAACGTTCAAGCCTTCAACGTCATGGTCCATCTATAGGCGTGGTGATTGGAAGAGAAGAGCTTTAGATGTAAGGAGCCATTGTCCTGCAGGAAAATGGGGTAGAAGAAGAAGCACCAACCCCTGTTTTCTGGGACTTGCTCCCTGCCCCAATCTGTTCTTCCATTTAACACCCACGGTGAAAGCACTTTGGGGGCTCCACATGGGATGAGACCACATGACACATTTATCACAGAGCTGTGGAGTGGGCAGTTAGGGAGGCAGCAGCTCTTCCTCTCCGACCACAAGCACCCCAGAGCCCACTTCTCACTGTCATGTAGGCTGTTACGGTCTTGATTGCCCTGTGCCCTTTTCCATAAAGCTCAATACATTGGCCAGCCAGTCCCAGGGGAAAGGACTCTAAAAAGTGGGTTTGCCAGCTTTTCCATTAGGAGTACATTCTATAGGTAAGTTACTTGGGAAACTGCCAACTCCTCTTGAGGCTTGTTTTATAAATTTCTGAGAAGAAACAGTTGTCCATATTCTCTCCGACCAAAATGCAAAAAGCAAATGGTCTTACAAAGAGAGACTTCTATGGGCAAGTAAATTGCACACTGCAATTTGGGGCAGTGTTTTCTTGTATTTCTGCAAATTCTCTGAGTTCTCAGATAAATTGCAGAACCCTGAAATTATGGGCAAACAGAAAATTGCATGAATCAACTTTTCCCTGTAAGGTGAATTTTAAAGTATCTGTCACAATCTAAGCAAGCCAGGTGAAAACCTCCTGTGAACTATTTAAGAGACTCATTGTAGTCCTTCAAAGAGATGCTGGCGGTCACTGTCCAGGCATAAAGAATAAGTTTAATTAATGATTAAAATGGTCTTCTCCTTGGAATTACAGCTTTCATGCAAATATGAGCCCCTCCTTCCATTTTATCCTTGCTGGGTTGTTAATTCTGACCGAAATATCCTTTATGAGAACATCATATAATAATGCTTCAATCATTTCTAAAACATCAAAAAAGTTTAAAATTATCATCATATTCTGACCCTAGCATTCAGGTTCTACAAATACACACAGAAAAGCACACAGATCTTGAGTGTCCAGCTTGATGGATTTTTACAAAGTGAAAACAGCCAAGTAACCATTAGATAAAAAAATAGAGTATTATTAGAATCTCATGTCCTCTCAGTCATTACTTGCCCAAAGCACCCACTATTCCGGCTACTACCACCAAAATTAATTGGCTTTGCACATTTTTGAACTTAATGTAAATGGAATCATACAAGATATACTTTTTTTTTTGTTTGACTTTGTTCCCTCAGCCCTAAGTTTGTGAGATTCATTCATATCATGCTATGTAGCTGTGGTTTATTTTCACTAATTGTGCTAATAAACCACAGCTTATTCATGCATTTTACTGTTGATGAATGCTTGGCTTATTTCCAACTTGAGTTTATTTTTGACTTTAGGAATTGTGTTGCATGCCCCTTACATAGCTTTCTTTCTGTACACGCATGCGCACATTTCTGTTACGCATATCCCTAGGCGTGGGATTGCTGGATCATAGATTGTGTGTACAACCAGCTTTAGGAGTTACAATCTAACAATTTCCCAAAGTACTAAACCAATTTACATTTTCTCCCAGAAGTGGATGGGGGTTCCAGTTGCTCCACATTCTGAATTCTCAGTTTTGAGACAGTTAGTCATTCTGGGGAGATATATAGAGTATCATGCTGTGTTTTTATTTTTTTATTTCCTTGATGAATAATGTTATTTAGCATTGAGATGCTTATTTTAGCCACATGGCTCTCTTTATTTTATGTAATGCTTACAGAAGTCTTTTGTCCGTATTGTAGAAACTTGACTTGACTTTTCCTCATAGATTTGCAAGAGCTCTCTATATATTCTGAATATAAGTCTTCTGTCAAATATATGAACTGGGAATGTTTCCTCTCCATTCTTAGAATTGGTGTCTTCAGGTAAACAATAGTTCTTAATTTCAACAAGGTCCAAATTATTAATATTTTTAATGTTTCATTTAAGAAATTTATATCTTGGGGTGCCTCGGTGGCTCGGTTGGTTGAGCATCCAAGACTCTTGATTTTTTGCTTAGGTCATGGTCTACGGTTTGAGATGGAACCATACACAGGGCTCAGCACTGGGTGTGGAGTCCACTTGGGATTCTCTCTCCCTCTATCCCCTGCTTGTGTGCTCTTTATACATACATACATACATATGTACATGAATAACTTGTACCTTTCCAAAATCAAGAAACTTCTAGGCTAGTTTCTAGCAATTTTTTAGTTTTATTTTCTTTCTTCATTTGTATCTAAAGTCAACTGGAATGGACTTTGTGTGTATAGTGTGAGGTCGCTGTCAAGATTTCATTTTTCCATGCAGCTCCTCAAGTCAACTTGAATTCTGCTTACCCTTGACTTCTTTGCTTAGTGGCTTCCCTTCCCACCGGGTCCACTTCCTAGTCACTCCTATTTTGAACTCCTTCCTTTTGGCCTTTCTTTTAAACTGCCTGCAAGAGGCTCTGTCAGTCACTGGCCATGTGTTAACCCATCATTTGCACAGATTTTGGTTACCAGGTGGAAAATGCTTCCATAGCAGTCACAAATGAAACATAGAAATGTAAGAGATTAACATGGGAGGAAGCTGGGTGAGGGGTGGGTGGGAATTCTTTGTATTCTCTCTGCAACTTTTCTGTAAATCCAGGACTATTCTAAAATTAAGATTGGTTAAAAACTTCTGCCTCTAAAAGAGGTCATGAGAGGGGTACCTGGGTGGCTAAGTCAGTTGGGCGTCTGCCTTTAGCTCAGGTCTTGACCCCAGAGTCCTGGGATCGGGTCCCACATACGGCTCCGTGCTCAGCAGGGAGCCTGCTTCTCCCTCTCCCTCTGTCTGCTGCTCCTCCTGCTTGTGCTCTCTCTGTGTCAAATAAACAAATAAAACCTTAAAAAAAAAAAAAAAAAAAGAGGTCAAGAGAATTGAGCCATCATCTGGGTACAAGTTTGTCTGTGGTTTTTGTGCTTGTTCCTCAGTAAAAAGCCTTGAAGTTAAAGTTGGATAGTCATCTATTTCTAAGGTTTGTTTTCTTCCCCAGTGAAGGATGCTCATTCACAGAAGTTGCAAGCAAAGAGCAAGTGTTTGACTCCCCCATATGGGAAGTGATGATCAAATCTTAAGATGGGGTATGGAATTAAAGCCTTGGACTTGTGGGATCATTGGTTTGGGGCAATGTTCCCGCTGCACTGCATAATCACCATCATGATCTCCATTCAGCAGCTGCGATTAAGAAACCCTGTGGGGATGATAACAGTAACACAGAGCTGGCTTCTCCCCACAGTCATCCTGAGACAGAGGTCTATTTGAAACATGGCCCACAGCTTCCTTACCAAAATATAATTCTATCCAGATAGATTTGATTATGCTCAGGTTCCTGATACAGCTGCTGTCTCCAGTAATTAATTAGGATTTCATGTAACAGTATAATATCTATTGAGTCCTTATATTGTCATAAGCATTGGTCTATATCTTAAGTGTCCAATCACAGAGCATGCCAAGGATGGCCAAGGATGGCCAAGATGTCCTCTCTGAGGACAACTACATTGTAATGCTCTTTTGTTCCCTAAGTACCTAGGATGTACCATGTCGTAAAAACAGTCAGCAGAGAGGCATCCATGCTATGGGAATGGCTGTGCCTTGCAGTGGGAAGAGCAGGGGCTTTGGAGTTCGGTATCTGGATTCTAGTCCTGGCTCCTACATTTATTTGACCCTGGGGAATTTACTTAAACCCTCAGCGTCTTGGTTGTCCAATCTGGAAATGAGGGTCCTAACATCTTCCTGAGACTACCGTTGCCTGGACTGGAGAGTGGATGTGATATGCCACGTGCCTCATAACCTTTCAGGAAATGGTTCCTTAGGATTATTTCCCGGTAGACCATGAACTGTGTTAAGAGTTTATGTAGTTGACGAAAACATAACTGTAAAAAAACAAAAAAACAAAAAACAATGTCTTCTTCAGGGGTTTCCAATGGAGGTGGCAAAGACGGTTGTGCAGAAGAATAACAACCATTCTGTGAACTCAGTAGAGAAAGCAACTAGCTCTGAGTGGCTTCTCAGTGCCACCTTGAATTAAGTCGCTGTCATTATGGTGGGCATGACTGAGGGGAAATATGGTAGAGCATTATCACCCATAGTAAGTGAACATGAATTCAGTCATCTGAGCAAAGAGCTGCCATCATAGACTCGTGGCCCTGGGACAATGGGCCCAAGATGGGTGTCTAGTCTAAAGTCATGTCTGAATTTCACCCCAAAAGATGTGTCCCCAAATAGACACCATCCCCTGCTGCTGCCTGTCAGGCACTGAGAGGAAGGAGAATGAGGAAAAGGGTGTGCGAGTGTGTGTGTGTGTGTGTGTGTGAGATAGTTATTCTTTCATTCCTTCAACAAATATGTATCAGGCTCCTTTCATGCATCTGGCACTGAGTTAGACAATGGGCATTCACTTGTGATCAATACACTGATCAGGCCAGACAATGTCTCTTCTACTGTTAATAAACAGACAGACAGCAAGAAGTGCTATGAAAATTGCCCAAGATGAACTGTGCCTGGCTTAAAGATTTTCTGATATCTAGCTCACCCTGCATAACTGAAAGGATACTGAGCGAATATTGACGGAGTATCTCCCAGTCATGAATCGAGAATGAATGGGCGTGGATAATGGCGCCCACTGAATAGATTGGTTGAACCCCCTGAATGAATGGGCCTTCCCCAAAGGCTGTGGAATTTGATGGAAACTGAAATGGACCGAGAGTCCAAAAGGATATTTAACATGCTGCCCATTTGCCATATTACAGCCAGGTTTCCAAAGCTGAAGCACCAGGAATGGTCGAATAAATCATTCAGATTACTTTACCTTCTCTCGGCACTCTACTCTTCTCTCTTGTGCCCTCTTTCCTCCTGATCCATAATCACTTTTGCTTAAATTGCTTAAAAAAACAACCTAACTTTTCCATTTCCTTTGACTACAGAAGTGTGGTCATTCAGACTTAACCAGTTTCTAGAACAATTTCTTTTGTCTGTTCAGTCAACAAATGTTGGCTAATCAGGCTCCACTATTCTGTCATACATCAGTGTTTGAGGCAGCTAAACTCTGGGTTGAGATCTGGGGTCATAATCATACTTTAAGCTAATTATGCTGGTTTTTTTTTAATATGGAAAGAAGGTATTATTCTATAAAAGTTAGTTCTGATAAATTATTAGACACTAGTTGCAGGAAATCACTCCAAATTTTGTTATAGAAGTATTTTTACAGACACACATAAGAATGCAGAAGCAACATGTCTTTTCTCACATTTTCACTGATATATTATTTTGCTCCTTTAGAATATCACCTAGCTTTCTGTAGCAGTTTGATGACAAGATTTCCATAAGCACTTAAAAAGCCATGGGTAAGAATTTTGGATATGTGCAATTTAGTTATTAAAAGGAAAAGATCTGGCTTCTAGTCTTTAAGCAAACTCAACCTCAGTCCCCACATTACAATGACCATGTCCCTTCATAACCACAAAATTCTATTATCTCTAATACATAGCAACTTGCTAAAAATTAAGTTGAGTTACATAGAATAAAAACTGAGAGAGCTCTTCAAACCCATAGGAAAAAGGAAGAAAATCATGCTTGCTATACATCAATTTAAGAAGTCTAACATAGTCCAACAGTTACAAAAAATTCACTTATGATCTTACATATTTATAAATACATCATCACATTTTGTGTTATTATAAATACAAATTCTGTATTATATTATCATTATAAAATTGCATAGAAATATTCCATAGATCCCTGTTACATTTGTGATGGGAATAATTATTTTAAACGACGACTTTGCCAAGCAAACTATTTAAAAAGTGTAAAGAACTTTATTTAACAAGAAGAAACTCTAGGCAATAGGAATGTGCACATAAAAACTGAGATCAATTGTTTTCTCATCACATAACATTTCACTGGTTTCATTTCAAATGCCTAACGCTATTATGAGTCACCAAAGCAAATATTCTTTTACTGCAATATCTGCATAATAACACTCTTAATTTTCTTCCTACCAATGACTTTTAAATTGTTGGTTTCCTTCCAGTATTTTCTAGCCCATTTTGGTCTCAACTTTTCAAATTTCACAGATTGTAAAATTTCTCCAGGAAATATAAAAAGCAAAAGTTTACATTTTTAAAATCACCTAGGTGAGATGGAGTCTTATAGCCATTTTCTCTAAATTCCCATTCAAACTCCCTAATCCAATGATAGCATTAGAAGCATCTGTCCAGTAACAAGTGTGTACCTGCCCTATGTATTTGAAAGTGTGTAAAACACAGACTCATCAGATATCTCAAACTGCTCCACTTGTAGATAAACTTAGAATATCTTGTGTCAAGTAGTAATTTTTTCTTCAAAGAACTCCAGGTCCCAACAGTCTTGTTAAAATCAGTGTGGCCACATTCTAAGAGCCTTTCAGCAAAAGAAAGTGGAGAACTGTTTCTGAGCATCATAAAACAGGAAGAAATGCCCTTGAGATTTAGATTTTAAGCAACAGATAAAGAATTTCTCCAGCATGTCAGGAATGAGTTAGTTAATGTCTACTTATTTTAATGCAGTGGAGAGAGCAACAGGGATGAGACACCGGACAGTAATTTTGTTGTGACTTACGTATGTGTTTAAGGGAAGGATTGGAGGACACAGGCGGGGTGGGAGAGGAGTGGGGGGAGGGTCCTACTTCCCATGACAAGATGCACGGGAAGAAGGTTCTGGAAGGTGCACACCTGATGCCAAGAAATTCGTTGCTTTCTATTCTCAAGGAGCTTCAGGGGTGCCATCACAAAGACGTCCCCCAGCAGCTGGGGAGCGGACAACCAGGCCAGCTGGGCTGGGGTTCTCTGTCTGGCTGCCAAGCCTCTCCTATCTTTGGGATTTGTTGGGAATGAGAATCAGGTGGCAGGCTGCTGGAAGAAGTGGGGTCCTCTTTCACCTGGGCCAGACCTTGCAGAGAATTAGGGAGTGGGAAGGCCCACTTCACTGGTTCTCTCCTTGCAGGTCCCAAAGATATGTAAATGGTCACACTTTTAATTAAAACTTACCTGAAAAAGGAAGCTGACTCCTCTGTTTCTGCCTCAGCGAATTACTCCCAGCCCAGTTCCCGCAGGCTTTTGTCCTTAACAATTTTCCCAGGATACGCATTCATACCTGTTTGATAGGAGCTCACCTGTTCACATATTTGTTTCCCCGCATCACTGTGAGACCCTTGAGGCCAGAGATGATCTTTCTATTGTAATAGACAGTTGAGGAGATCTCTGTGTGTGTACACATATATCACATGAAGTCATTAGGACTCTGGAAACAATTTTTCTTGTCTGGGATGTCAATGATGATGGTATAAATAATAAATGTTAACATATACTTATACTTTCTATGAACTAGGCACTGGGTGAGTATTTTATAAATATCTTATTTTTCTCAACTGCTATTGTTCTTATCTTATTTTTATTGATTTGTTTATTTTTAGATTTATTTGAGAGAAAGCGACAGTACGTGTAAGTGGAGGGAGGAGTAGAGGGAGAGGGAGAAGGAAGAAACAGACTCTCTGATGAGAACAGAGCCCCACTCGAGGCTGGATCTCAGGACCTTGAGACCATGACCTGAGCCGAAACCAAGAGTCCAGCAGTTCTCAAACCACTGAACCACTGAGGTGCCCCTTGTTCTTATTTTAGAAATGTGGACACTAGTAGAGGTGAAGGCATTTCCCCAAGGTCATGCTCCTGCACCAGTGAGCCAAGGTTCACAGGGGATCAGTCACAGCGAGGTGGGAGCTTTCCTCTACAGCCTCTCTGTAATTTCTCAAGTTCCCCCAGCAGCCTCCGCCTCCCGTGAGGGTCTCACAAAGCCACATGCAGATGCTTAGTGTAGAGGGCACTTTAGGGGGACACCTGTAAGGGAAGGCAAGACCCTGGGGTCATCCCCACTCCCTCCCATGGACTCTCCCTGACCAGCAGCACCGCCCGCTGGATGCCTAGGTGGCGGGGGTCCTTTATCTTTCCCTGTTTCCAGAGGCCTCCTAGGCAAGTTAAGGGGGATTGTTCCAAAAAATGTAACAAAATGTGTTTAGGTGAGAAATTTAAAAAAATATATTGGAGCTAGGAATAAGGCTAATATGAAAACGCTTATTTTAAAATTCTATGTACTCTCTAACGGGGACCCTAAATTTGGCTCTAGTCCTGACCCCTGACGTAACTCAGACAGTATCCATAGCAAAACCCAGCCATTTCCGATACTAAGACCAGGGGGAAACAATTCCACCTAGGTGTGCAGACAATATCTTCACCGATGTCCTCACAGTAGGGACAGCGGGAGCCTCATCACGATCTTTTATTTGACGATCGACTATAAGGCCATTTTCTACGGGTCACAGTTCTGCCAAGAAACTGGCAGCACCAAGATTCCTGTTAGAAAGACGGGAATGGAACGGGTTCTAACGCCCTGAAAATACACAGCGGGCCTCACATTTCTGCTCCCTCCAGCCAGATCTTGCTCAGGAACTCACCAGGACGCTTGGGCCACCGAGGCGGTGGGCGTACCCCTCCCTGCCACCCACGGGGGCGCACAAGGCTCTTGGGCCTGAAATGTGCCCCTTCCCTTCTCGGCGGTGGGTCTTGTCACGGGGGTGAGTCGTTGTCCACAGAGGAGGACTCCATTCCCGGATACTCTCGTCTCGTTGCCCCGCTGGTAACCCTGATGCCGGAGAGAGCTGGTATCTGCTATCTCCAGAACGCGAGGCTATCCTACTCCGTTGTGTGTTCTGTTGGAATGTGGCTTATATTTTGGCCACACCGTCTCCTCTTCCTAAATTCATTTTCACTCAAGGTTGAAAGGTGTGCGGGGCACTTAGAATTAGACGATCGCGGTTCCCATCCTGGTCTTGCCACTTCCTTTGTCCCTCCGTGGAAGATGGCCGCCCTCACGCCTCACTTCCGGATTTTACATTCACGGAATTAAATGAGGCAACGTGGGTAGAAAGAGCCCGCACAGCTCCAGGCACAGAGCGGGAGCTCAATGAGCATTTTCTTTGAAAGAAAAACTTCGAGAATGCGTATTTCTTCTCTCATCCCAACACATTTGCAAGCACCCAACATAGTATATACGCAGGACTGAGGCTGGTTCACTGGGACATTTGCCAGCAAGTGCAGGCTGCCAATATACCTCTCAGGGCAACGAGCAAAACATACGACAGTCATGTGCCATAAAGTAATTTCTGAGAATAAAATCTGGGTGCACTTACCCTTTTTTGCAGCCTGATTTTCAAACCCTAACTATATTGAACTGTGAGGTCAAGAGGAAGAACAGTTTCACAATTAAAATTATAGTTCAAGTTGCTACTATTAAGTTATTAACTTTTATATTTTAAAATTATAGAATAAATATAGCCTTGAAACTACTTAAACCACAGCACTGCACTTCAAAGGCAAGCCTATGGGAAAAACCACACTGAAGATCATTTTTATTAGTTTTATATACCCCAAACTTTTATAAACACATTTAATATTATAACTTAACAAGCCGAAACCAAACAACTAAACCTTATAAAAACAGCCCTCTCTCCCCGGAAACTGATAGAACACTGTGTAAGTGTATGGATATGTTTCACTTTTTTAAAATGCAAATTACTACCCCTAAAAGTCGACATTTTTCACTTACTTTCCACTTATGAATAAATAGGGGTTTAATTTTCTTGAGTGGAAACTGGCTCAGCTTTTAACTTTTGAAAACTTCATATCTTAACATAATAAATGCAAACCAGGTGAAACCTGGAGTTTTTTATTCTTTTATTAGAATCTCTATTAACTACAAAATAGGGGGCTGCCATTATGTTTCTTTTTTTTTTTTTAAGATTTTATTTATTTATTTATTTATTTGACAGTCAGAGATCACAAGTAGGCAGAGAGGCAGGCGAGAGAGAGAGAGAGAGAGAGAGAGATGGGGAAGCAGTCTCCCTGCTGAGCAGAGAGCCTGATGCGGGGCTTGATCCCAGGATCCTGGGATCCTGACCTGAGCCAAAGGCAGAGGCTTTAACCCACTGAGCCACCCAGGTGCCCCTGCCATTATGTTTCTATCAAAGCAAGTGGTTTTTAATAATATTTTTCTGATTATGAAAGTTACATGTATTCTTCATGGAAAATCCAGAAAAGGTAAAGAAGTTGAACTTTCTAAGAATAACTCATAAACAGACATGATGAGAGGTATTCAGATTTGGGATTTAATATATATATATACATATATGTATATATATATATATATAATAATTTGTTCAGATTTTTAAGTTTTTTTTCCTTTTCCATGAAAACTCCTGGTTTTGACATGCAAATACCAGTTGCCAATTATTTCTCTAATGTTCTGCTCATTTGTCTTTTTAAGAATATCTATGTACTTCTCTTGACTAATTGTATTTTCCAAACTTTTAATAGAATTTCATATATTTTCAGGTCCTTTACCAAACTAATATTTCTTTCATTACCTGATGCTTGATTGGTGCCTCTTTCTTGCTATTCCTCTGAATTTTTCATCATTCTGCAGAAGTAGGACCCAGGTAATGTAATTTGCCGTATATGCCTAGTAACAATGACGTTAGCGTTTAAGAAACATTTCTCAGCTACCTGACACTTTGCCTTATTTCAGTGTCATTTAATTTTCCCAACAGATCTTTGGGAGTGGACATCCCCATACTACAGATGGGAAAACTGAGGCTCTGAGAAATTAAGTGACTTACCCACCCATTTTTTGATATCTTCTGAAAGTACACCCAACAGGCCTTCTAGAGGGATTGGATATGGGATGTGCATAAAAGGGGCAGTCTGGATGACTTCTGATTTTTGGGTCGAGCAACTGGAAGAATGGAGTTGCTGTCCTTTGGATGAATGAATGAATGGGATAAAAAATAGGAAGGAGAATGCTGAATTGGAGACACACTGGAAACGCTTTAAAAACCAAGGGAGACAATAGTCCCTCTGTGAGTGGATTGAATTGATAAAGTCTACATGCCGTGTCCTGAGTTGTATGGAACATGAAGAGGAGGGAAGGTTCAACCAGAGCCATCATCCTTCTAAACAAACCCTGCAAATCCTTGGAAGCAGCATTCAGGAAACACCACAATGTAGCCGGTGGCGTTTCCTTTAAGCTGAAGGACAACAAGATTGGTATCTACTCTATGCACAAAGATACCATCACACTTGTGAACCCTTAGTGATTTCCTTCATCTTAATTTAGAGAGATACCTGTGACTGACAAGGGCAGTGCTTCTCTGTGAAGGCTCTCGTTCTTCAAGGAAAAAAATAATACGTATTTTCTCATCATCGAAATGAAGAGAAAGTAGAGAACTAGCAAGACCCTAGAGCCCAAGACACCTATCTTTTCCCCAGAAGGTCATTTCCAGCTTTGGACTCCTCTGGATAGGACTCATTAACCCATTCTCAGAGCCAGCTGATTAATCAAGGGCCTCAAAGGTGATAGCCTACCTTCTCCCCTCCATGGCTGTGTAATTACGCTTCTTTAATGTTTTACGTTGCATGACTTTGCCTTGTAAATAGTTCTATAATGAATGCTATAATTAGCTTAATAGCACTTGGACTACATTATATTTAAGGGCGGGGCCTCCTGTATCTTTTGGAGCCATGCCAAGGAGCCTTTGTGTCAAGGTAAACTTGTCAGATCCCCTGCCCAACCCCCAGCCAATCCCCTAGCAGATTAACTGAGGGATGGGAGGGAGAGGAAGGGGTGTAACCTTATAATAAAACTGAAAACACTTGTTGCAGATCTAGTACTTGTCTCCCAGGTGATGGTAGGCCAGCCAAGGAAGGGGTCCTTGGCAAGGCCCATGTTGCCATGATCTCATGGGAGACCTAAAGAAGGAGCCCAGTGAGAAGCGTGAGGCTCCCACAAAGGAAGAAAGGACAGGGCATCCTCTCTGCCTTCAAGCCGTGGGAAAGGGGTCTCCCATTCCATTGTGGCTTTCCGGAGCCCTGGGACAAATAATTCCCATTTCCATCCCCGGCAGGAGATGTCTGTGATGCTGTTGGGGGAAAAGCAGGCTGGAGAGGAGTTGAGTTTATTTGAGTACTGCTCTCTTAAAGACTTCATTGCAAAGCTGCACAGTTTCACAGATATCATGCCGGGAGAGCAGTTTTTCCCTTTGGGGCATGTTCTAGAAGGAATTGCTGGAAGGAAATCCTCATGAATGTCCAAATTCAATAGATCGGCCAGTCATTACTCAGGTTTATCTCTCACACGTCAGCCCATCATTACCTCTGAATCTGCCCCTTGATAAAATCTGTTTGGGTGGTGATATGTTTTCACCCAAGGAGATATTCTGATTTAAACACGTATCTTCCTGTAAATCACCGCATCTTCACTTTTATGGTTTCCATGGTGCCCTATTTACAGTCTAAACTTTGAAATAAATTCACCCACTTAAGAATGGACTGTCTAGCCTATGAACTCTATTTGGCATAAATGCCACTCACGGAGGAAGTGAGCCAGTCCCTATGGCTCCGTTGATCAAAACTGGAAAATAAGTCTTCAGGGGTCAGTCTTGGCCTTTGGAGGCCTTAAACTTTTCAGATTTTACTTTGGTAATCTTGTGGCCATGATAGGAGAGAGGTGGTGTGGGTTTCTGTACAAGAACCAGAGAAAGACTCTGAAAACTGAAGTTATCTAATGACTCATTCATCCATCCACTAACTCAAATATATGTGTATTCATTCAACACATATTTCTTGAAGGTTCGCAGTGCCAGCACGGGAGATCGGCAGCCCCCCGGTCCCACCCCCGATTGCCCTCCGAGGACTCCCTGTGTAGTGAAGTGAAGAGTCACGCAACTTCTAACATCTATAACATAGAAATAATATTTATTTGCTATCAAGCGAGAAACACTGTTAAGTGAACAGAATGTGTTTTTGCTTCCTGCAGCTTCTCCTTTCGGAACCTTCCAGTCTTTTCTGGCCTAAGGTAGGTCCTGATATCTGTGGAAGTTATATGGTCATTAAACTAAATCAGTCAAAGTCACGGCTTGGGTTACAAAGCTGTATTAATAAAAAACATTATCATGTGATTACTAAAACAAGAACCATAAAAGCTAGCCCTCTGGCATTCGATTTTGTTCATACACATCACAGCTTGAAATAAATTGTTAAAGAGTAAACAATATTGAAAAATTAGGAATGTTGTGCTTTAAATATAAATTTTTAAAAATCTTGTACCAAATGTCCTTGGGTGATAGCACCCAAAAAGAACAGTGTGCACCTCTACAGAGCTTTTTAAACAGTGTCATAACGCAATGAGGTTCATTGGCAAAACGAATCAATTAAAGTTGTAAAGCATGCCCATAGGAAGTTAGATCCAGCATCCTTGGAGAATCTGTTTCTTACAAAAATGGATGCAGTTCATGGTGAAGTTCAGAGCCCCGACTGCACAATTTTGGTCAGACCTCTCCCAGCCCTGTGATTTGTGCCTGGTGCCCTTTAGAGTAGGGAGGGGCCTGTTCCTCTCATAACCCTCTAAAGTATGGGGGATGGTGATAGTCAACATTTTAATAAGGGGTTTAAATACAAAGTAATGGTTGTTACTGTAAAAATGCAATATGGTCAAATAAAGAAGGTAGAGAAGTTAAAATTTCCTACCCTCATTCCTACTCATCACAACCACTCCCAGGGGCTTGTATCCTTCCCAAACTTATTTAATACAAGAAAAATAGGATAATGAAATTTAAAATATCTGAGGATACATGAGAAAAGCAAAACCTTCCCTCCCCTTTGTATTTTAGTTCCCTCTGCTAAAGGCAACCACTTTAAGCTTTTATATTTTTATATTTTTTTGTATTTCTTTTTTATTTTTTGTATTTCTTTCATATTTATATAAAATATAAATTATATATCTATTTTTTATTTCTTTTCTATTTCTCCCAGCAGTTACCTCCATATAGCCAGATATTTTGTGCCCTCCCTTCTTACTTGACTTGTCAACTTGAAGGTATACTAAGTGACTGAGAACTTTGAACTCACTTGAATTACTTCCTTGTTCTTTCTCTCTTCCCTCCCAATGTCACATTATTTTTAGTTCTATTGGTTAATTTTATCAATGAAAATAATCTACTTATTCCTCTATTTGTTTGACCCACTAGCTTCAGTCTGTATGGCTTGACCTCCTATCATATGACTTGAGGAAATTCGAGCCCTTACCTGTCCCCTCCACATTTCTGTCTCTGTATCTCCAACTTCCATGATTTTTTTTTCAACTTCCATGATTTTTATATCCTGTTATTTAATCATAATTAAGCCTGATTTTTCCTTTCATTTATTTAACAAATTCAAAACCAACATAGGGGAAGGGAGGGAAAACTGAATGGGAAGTTATCAGAGAGGGAGAAAAACCATGAGAGACTCTTAACTCTAGGAAACAAACTGAGGGTTGTTGGAGGGGAGGTGGGTAGGCATGATGGGCATTAAGGAGGGCACCTGATGTGATGAGCCCTGGGTGTTACACGTAACTGATAAATTATAGAACACTACATATGAAACTAAAGATGTACTATATGTTGGCTACTTGAATTTAATTTAAATTAAATAATAAAATAAAATAATAAAAAAACCAACAACCACATTTATCATCTACCCATCTACTGAATTTAAGATTTTAGTCAAGACACTTTAATGATTCTTTTCTGTTCTTTGGGTTCTTTTTTTTTTTTTCTTCTTTTTTTAACCAAGCAGCCTAATTTTTTAGTTAAATGGATGCAGTGTTTTTTCAAAACTTTAAATAGAACTTCCGAGGGCACCTGGGTGGCTCAGTGAATTAAGTCTCTGCCTTTGGCTCAGATCATGATCTCAGGGTCCTGGGATTGAGTCCTGCATAGGGCTCTCTGCTAGGCAGGGAGCCTGCTTCCTTCTCCTCTCTCTCTCTCTCTCTCTGCCTGCTTCTCTGCCTACTTGTGATCTCTCTCTGCCAAATAAATAAATAAAAACCTTAAAAAAAAATAGAACTTCTGACATGTCTCTTACATTTGTTGAATAAGTTCTGAGGTTGATTGTTGTCTTTTTTTGTCTTGTTCTTTCTGTCTTGTGCCATAACACTGAATGTTTATTGTTCATCATCTGGTTGTCCTTTGCTGTACGAGTCTGTCCAACAAAATCTGCTCTGCTTCTTCCTGGTTCAAGGTGAGACTTTATTTCCCAGGTGTGCTTACCGCTACATGTTTAGTCCAAGGTTTGAGCCCATCTTGGGTGGGTGCTATAAGAGCATAAGCAGGACTCTCCTCCAAGACCTCTTTACCTCTTTCTGCAGGCTGGAAAGACCCTAGACACTATGGGTTAATGATGGCTGAGCTGCCATCTCAGAATGACTCAAGAGAAAAGCCATCCACTGACTGGATGGTTGCTGGACAGTGAAGTGAACTTTGATGTTTCTCCAGCCAACAACGAATGTTACCCATCTCCTGGATTGGGTAGCTCCTGGGTATGAGTACTCCTGTTCTCCCTCCAGCCCTTCCCCCCAGAAGAAAGGATTGACTGTGAGAAATGTGTGTGCCTTTAGGGCATGTGGCCTGGCAGGCTCTCTTTAGGGTGTCTTGGCAGGGAGGGAGCGAAATCTCTCTCTATTATGCCAAAACAAAGCCGTCTTAACTCTGGGTATCCACAGCTCCTCTCCGTTCCCTAGACCTCCCCAAGCATTGTTTTCTTTAGAGAGCAACCATCTGATTTTAATCCGAATTGTAAGTCCTCCCCACATTTGTGGGGAGTGGAAATGGAGGAGGAAGGGTGCATTTGTGCGAATGTTCCAGAACCATTCCTTCTGCAAACCACTTCTGTGACTATCCATTTTTCACTCACTCCTGCCATTTCTGTGCTTGGAACCCCTTTGCATGCCCACCACTCTTTGAGGAACTATTCAGCTGTCCAGCTCCAGAACGTCGCTCGACTCCTTCTGTTACCCTAGTCGGGTTCTTGGCCCTAACAATAGTAAGAACGACCTTGAACCTAGAACTCAAAGGCACAGGGAGGGCTCTACTAGAGCTGCAGCTGAAGGAACTCCAACACCATCACAGAATATACCTACCCCGCCCTCCCAGAACAGAAGGGCGGACCCTACTTTTATAAAGAAAATTCCCTTGTCCTGATTGGCTGGAAGGCAACGCAGGCAGCTCATTGGTGCTCTTCAGAGCCAGGGTCCTCTGTTTTAAGTGTGGCTGGTACCTGGGGCGGGCCACTTCTGGCCGCGTCCTGCTTCTGCTCCACAAGGAGCTTGGTTCAGCAATAGTAGGGGCAGGAGGTGCCCCAAGTGTGCAATGTTTTTTGGTTGGAGCTTGTTCCCATGGCCCCTCACTGTCTCACTTCTGCTTCCTGTTTTCCAGAAATTCATCATTCTTTCTGGTCTGATGTTTCTTTTCCCGTTTCTCTCGAGTTCCGTTGTTCACTCTTGTTCTTTTTTGTTGTCATCACACTGGTATTTGGGGAGAAAGGAGAGTAAACATTTATATTTAGTCGGCTGGCCGGTGTGCCAAAGCCAGAACTCATTTTAGCAATGCAGAGACTTCATGCGGAGAAGGAATTAGGATTTCACTTTTCTCACTGGGGTCTTGAAAACTAGTATTTAAGGAGCAAATTGTTCTGTAATCATACTCACTGGACAGTAGTAGCAACGGGTACTCCAAGTGGCCCAGGTTTTGCTGGCCTCTGCATGTAAATATGGTCATCTCAGCGTGAATATCCACGTTCAGGAAGCTCGAAACCCTGACCTGCACATGTGGGGGAACCCAATTCCTTGGCGTTCACCCTCCTCCAAACATTTCCACTAATTTGCAAGAGGCATTTTACATGTTTTCTTGAATCAGTGTAGTCACCTTCTGCCAAACCAGGGCTCAGCTTCTGCTGGCCTTGACCAAGCAACAGCCCTGCTACCTCAGGGCTCTTCAGCTGGAATTCAGACCCTCCTGGCTGAGCCACTCTGGTCCCAGTGCCAGCAGAGCTGGCATTCCACCACCTCGTAGAGGGGACACCTGCCAATTCATGTTGGCCAGCAAGGATCTTGTGAAGTCGGAAAGCAAACATCCCTTCCTTCTCTGCTATTCTCGATTAAAAAGAGTCTCTCTCACAGCAGGATTGCTTTAACCTTAGAATTTTAAGAGACTGTTGGGGAACAGCTATTTTCTCTAACAGAAGCCAACAGAGGATCTCCTCCGTTAGCACAGGCTGCCATCTTGGTGCTGATTTGCTTTAAGATTCCACATTTGGCTGATGATGTTCTTGACCCTGTGGTGCTGGGACAGCTGAGCAGTCTCCTATGAGGGGAGAGGGCAGAGAGGGAGGGTCAGAAGAGGGGTTGGGACCGCAGGGTGGCAACTTGGACCCAAGGCACGAAAGGCTTTAATGAAGCAATTCTCCCAGTTCATAGGAACAACGGTCGATTCACGGCAGCCACACATCCAGGAATTCCAGCCCCTCTTCAGTTCTTAGGGCCTGTTGCTTAGTTCAGCTCATTCTGTGCCTCTCTTTCCTCTTGTGAGAAACTAGCTTCTGTCAAATTTCCTTCTCCCAAACCATCAGTGTTGATATGTCTAACCGCTAACTACATGTGGGGTTCAAGTGTGTCCCTCTCCCAAAGCTACTTCCTTAGTCCCATGTAAGCCAGTAAAAGTAAACAGATTCTGAGAGAAGGCGGGGTCACATACAGGTTCCTTAGGCTCGAAAGGAAGTTCTCTTTCTCCAGACATCATTTATTCTTCCTCTTGTTATCATTTGTGTATTACCAATTTTCCCTGACTCTGTGGGATAGGCGAATCATAAAGCAACTTTCAGATACCAGGAGAGCCCACTAGTAGCCAGACAGTAAGAGCTTTATTATATAAAGTGCTCCCACCTGGGCTATGAATAGGGAAACGTCTAGAATCTTAACCTGTGCATGAATTTCCATATTGGAGCTACTATTTTACTCTATGTCATGAGGGATGGTGTCAGGTGCACTCTCCTGGGAACCAAGGTACATACCTAGGCTCTTTTTTTTCTATTAAAGTGGCTGAAGACCATCCCTCAAATCAGCCAGGATCCAAGGTCAGCCACACCCCCCGGGATCCTCCATTTTCAGGGAACACCCACTCTTTTCCCTATGATAATGAGCAGTAAGTTTTCGCAGAATGGAAGTGACTTCCAACGTTAGTTCTGCCAAGCTCACTCACATCCTTGAGAGTTTCTTGAGAGAGAGCAGTTTTTTTGGACCTCTGTGTCTTCATCAATAAAATCATGGACTTGAACTAGATCAGTGGTTTTCATCTGTTAAGCTACAAACCCTTTCTTCAAACAGAATCCTATGTGGAAGCCCCAAGGACAAAGCATATAAAAACACAAGACTGCAGTGAAGTAAGACTGGGGGTCCTGGAAGTTGCCTGCTTCCTCTCCTCCTTTGACATTGTGGGTGGGCCTAAGGCACCCCCAGGCATGACCCAGAATATTTTTTGAGGTCCCTTCTAGATCTAACATCCTATGATCTCAAATAATAATAGGGAAATCTTTCTTTGCTCTGGAGAACAAGTGTCACATGGGATTAATGTAGAAATGCCCTGGGCTTTTACTAGAGCTTACTTAGCTAGGGTGCTCGAAATTGCAGGCAAGGTTCCAGAGAAGCGGTGATATGGTGCAGTGATCCCAGCCTACAACATGAGCCAGAGGACCTGGGTTTAAGTTCCAACTTCACCACCTGTCAATTCTGTACATTTGTTTGCTATAACAAAATACCACAATGGAGTGGCCTAAACAGAAATATATTGTCTCACATGTCTGGAGGCTGGAAGTCTGAGATCAAGGTGTCTGTAGGGTTGGTTCCTCAGAGGGCTGTAAGGAGGGATCTGTCCATGTCTCTCCACTAGCTTCCGGTGGTTTGCAATTTTCAGCATTCCTTGCTTTGTACAGGTGTTGTCCCATCCCTGCCTTCATGTTCCTATGCGTTTTTCTTTTGTGTGTGTGTGTATGTGTGTGTGTGTGTGTGTCTGTTCAGATTTCCCCTTTTTGTAAGGACATGGTTGTACTGGAGTAAGGGTCTACTCTACTCCAGTTATGACGTCATCTTCATTAACTATATCAGCAAAGACTTGATTTCCTAATAATGTTACATTCTGTGGTACTGGGGGTTAGATGGTTAACAGATGAATTAGCGGGACTGGGATGGGTGTGAGGAAGAGACAATCCAACACGTGGCATTGTGTTAGCTTAGACAAATTATTTTACCTCCCAATGCCTGAATTTCTAATACCTATGACTTGGGTTTGTTGTGAGGTAAGGCAGGTAAAGTGCTTTCTTAATGTAGTAAGCACTCAATAAATGTTAGCTGTCATCACGAACATGGTTTTTGTTTCATTTTCAGTACTTCTAAAGGGTCCCCTTGGATTTGTTTCATCGCAACACTATACGGGGTCCATGTCCCTAGGGACCATCTGGAGTAACTTCCTAGACCCTCAAATGATTTCTTTGATAATTACCTTGCAGTTGCATGAAAACATACAGATTTTTTTTTTTTTTTGGTCTCCTTATCCAGATCCAAAAGATGATCTTTGCATCCCACTCCTAATTGAGATTTGAATGGGGAACTGCCTAAAAATAGTGAAAAAACTCCACTTGGTATTTGGCCAAAACCCACACACGAGCGAGTGGGTAGGAGAGCTGCAGGTCCCTCTCACTCAGTCTTTGGGTTTTCCAGAATTTCTGGGTCTGTTCGATTGTCTGCTTTGCTCTGTTATATCTTGTTTTGTTATGAGTCATTTTTTCTTTTTCTATATCCTTCCCACGTGGTAGCATATAGAAGGATGGAATCCAGGTTGGGGCTCCCAATGTATGTGATTTTTTTTCCTGCCCTGATGGACAGTAATGGCACCTATGCGGTCAGCCTTTGTGTGATCTCCCTCCCTTTTTGCGATTTCCATACCCGCCTCTTTTCCAGAGGATGAGTATATTTGCGCATACGTCCAGAGTTCTGATATCTAACATAAAGAAAAACATTCCAGTGTTTGTTCTAAGCCTAATCCAAGACGTCTTCCGAGCTGACCGGGAGGAAGTAGGCGTGGCTATTTGACAAATAGGTTTCCCATCGCACAACACTCATCTCCAGGCTTTTATAAATCAGTCTGACCTGGAGTTCTGTCTGCCTGTGTGTGTATTTGTCATTTGTGCCCGAGGAGGAAAAACAAGTCAAGGGACGTGATTTCTTCGGTATTTGGAAAGAAGCAGAGGAGCCCTTTTAAAATAACCTCGTCAAATTTTCTTGCTTTGGGTTATGGCTATAAACATGGTGTATGGACCAGTAGATCCTTTTTAAGAGCCAGGGGATAAATTAGAATTTTAAATTAAGATGATAATAATATGTGGTGGATCTGTCCTCTTAGCACAGGGAGAAGCTGTATCAAAATCTCATTTTATTCGAGTTTTTCTTCTCTATACAGTAAGATTTGGAGATTTCCGTGGAGTTAGTCTGTGCTCATGCTTTTTTGCAAAAATTAAATGTGATTTTTTTCTTTTTCCCAGTTTTGATGAGATGTAATTGACATATGACTTTTTCTCTCTGAATAAATCACACATTATTTAAAGTAGACATTAAAAAGATGATAATTCAAATGGAAAGAAAAATGAGTGAAAGGAGCGAGAGGACCCTGGGAATATATTTAATTACAGACAGCACAGATGCAGGAGAAAGGGAAACAAATCACAAGAAAAAAAAGATCTGTGTTTAAAGTTCTTTAAGGGGGTGGGCTAGAATAAGCATAACAGATTGTCATAGGAATTTTATAAATCACACCCCTGGTTCAAAAATGTTACAAATTATTGGATAAAAAGATAGCTTTATCTAATATATATTTTTAAAAGATAGTAGAGAAAGATAGCCTTAGGGGAATTACGGCTGTCTTCCAAGGGCCCGCTTCTTTAAGCTTATATACTCTCTGATCAGCACGGAAAACAAAAACAGAGCATCTAAATCCTACAGGAAGTCATTGCTTTGGGAATATTACTGACACTTGGGCATCTGTTTTGAGAGAAGAGGAAGCCCAGAGTTCTAGAGGTTGCTGAGTTATATGACCTCAGTATACATATGACCTCAATAATCAATAAATAGAATGAACCATCTATTCATAATATGTGTAGAATCTCTAATTTTGGTCTTTCACATTAACTTCCAGTCTTGCCACTCCTTATTTTTGAAGGTCAATACCAAATTTAACACCAGGCGTTACAGAGAATACCCAGTCTGTGTGCGCAATGACACAATGTACATCTCACTGTGCAATGAAGTGTTTATTTCTGTAACATAAAAGACTCTCCACCTTACACACTTTGGGCATCCTGATGTCCACCAGCCATTGAGGACTAACTCCAAACACAAGGACCTGAGCTGCATATCATATTGTTTTGCCAGACGCTGACTTCATGTTCACTGTTGCCTTTAGAGACAATGAGGTTCCCCCCGTTTGAATACTTTCATTTAAAAAATGTACACTATCCTCCGTAACCTTCAACCACACTGTGCTTACTGAACTAAAGCCTTCTATTTCCTTCTGAATAGGAACGCCTTGTACAGCTAGGGATTTGAGTGCAATAGACAATTTCAAAGACTGCTCTTTCTACTTAACAATTGATGCATTAGGCTAAAATGTTCACACAAATGCAATAGCAACAGAAGGGGTTTGCAGTGTAGTGACAAGGTCCTTCTTTTACCTGGATCTGGAGAATGATGAATGAGCATTAGCAGAATATTCCTCTGCCCCTTAGGTTTACCTTGATCTTCTCACAGAATGCAAATTGACATTATACCCACATTTCTATGGTATTTATTACCGTGGTCATGATGTGAGGGCTTTTTCAATATGAATGGTATAAAAGAGGAAGGATATAACTGCAAAGAGACATTATTGCACGGTGGTGGTGGGGGGAGATGTATAAACAAATGAGAAGAATGGACGGCATGCTCATAATAGAAGCTAAAAGCTCCTCATTTTGTCCCAATTGTCTACCCTTCCTTTTTAAACAACCTTCCTTTTTTCTAGCTATCAATACAAAGTTCTTTTTGGTAAAATGAAGTGCATTCATGCCGCTTGAAAGAGGCTTTTAAAGTTGATCTGCGCCTACACAAAGGAGAGGCAGTCTAGGTCTGACCCGTTGAGGAAGCCAACTTGGTCAATGTTCATTACTCATGGCTCGACACGCCGGCCTCCGTATCATTTTGTAAAGAATCAGATAAACTTTCCTCGTGATAAACAACTGAAATAATTTTTCTTAGCTGTCAGCTCCCTTTCTCCCTTTCCCAGCCTGTTCCCACACTCTTCCCTGCTTGTAAAAGCAGCCGAGCGCAGCTCTTTGGTCTGATAAATGGGTCCCTTTCGACCGGTGGCAGGCTTCAGGAAAAAGAGATAATCCTGGATAATGTGGACACAGTTTTCATTTCATGTCACCCAATTAAACTGCAATTATCCGGAGTGCAACAGCAGAAAAACTGGAGAGAATGGCGGGAGAATGAGGCGCCGAGACTCCCCGGGATTCTTTATACCACACGCATCCGCAGGATTTGTTCTCTTCTGATAATAAAGTGTCGGCCGAAGCACTCAGCCGCACAAAACCGTGGCCAGGCCAGCTGCAACCTGTAGTCGCACATGAAATGCTCCCACAAATTCTGTGAGAAATAGCAGTTCAAGTCCCGGTGGCTGATTTATTCAATCATTTGCCTCCGAAGCCAAGGTCTGTGCGCAACCCGGCCTCCCGTCTCCTCAGCACCCTGGGGCAGACTTGCCTTTCCCCAGGCAGAGCCAGCAGTGGGGACTGCTTCTCACCCAAGAACAGAATACCTTCCCCTCTAGGACAGTCTCAGCCCCTCATGACATAGCTGCCGAGACCCACTCATTAAATAGTAAGAGAGAGTAAGGGCAACGCTGTCATTACAAATGTGTTTAGTAAAATCCCACAGAGCCACGTTAGTCTCAGGCCCGAATAGATAGAAAAATGTCAACAAACAGCTGATGCATCAGTTGGGAGGCTTTCCCTTCATTTGAAAGCAATGCTCTTGAGCCCTGCAAAGAACTATGGGATGGGAAGTAGATACAGGGATCTAGCATCTCACATTTAAAAGTTAGTTTCTCAGGTTTTCTGGTAGTCTAACACATTGGCCCCTCCACGGAGGAGAAGGAAAAAGAATCCGGACCTTAAGGGCAAGGATTTCAGGTAAGTAATTGTGGTCGCGTCTGTCACCACAGTAGCACGGGGGACGAATAACAGTAGACGTCACTGGGGGAAAAACAATGCAACGGGAAGACAATGACCTTTGAGTATGACATTGTCAGAGCACAGCAAGATAAAATAAGGCAGGTCCCAAACTCACAAACTTCAAACTACAATTTTCATCACTGATAACATCAATCTTTGGATTTATTAATACCCTCCTCAGATAGACCATACACCTTTACCAGCTGGTCCATTTAGCGATGGATCAACTACTCTAATCTTAGAAAGTGGTTCTCTCGTGTGCTGTTTGGCTTTCCATCTCTTCTTCCTTCCTCTTTTCCAAATGGATCCCACCTTAATCTTTTCCAGAACAGCCATCCATGGCTCCTAATGGTGGCAAATGTGACAAGGAGCCCCTCAAAGTTGGTTTTGGTCAGAATGGCTTAGGTGAGAGTGGCTGTCGAGAGACCTGCCCCCCACCCCCTCCTCGCTGGGGCTCTGGCCCAACAGGGATACACTCCAGCATCCTAGGAGACCCTGCCTGTCTCTCCTTGGCCCCAAGTGATGTCTTACTCCAAGCCATCAAACAGATAAAGAAGAGCACACGATTGTAATCACATAGGAACCATCAAAAACAATTGAACGATTGTTGCGACAAATTTGAATACTGGTTCGTTGTTCAATAATCACACATACAACCATAATCCCAACGACCATGCTAACACGAGGCAGCATGGGTGTGCCTTTCACCTAGGCTCTAAGCCCTAGACGAATAATGATCCAGGCCAGGATCCCATCCTGTGAAGCTTTATAGGAGAACCCACACAATTACAATAACATAATGACACTATGCTAATAATAATAATAATGCCTTATGTTTATTTAATGCATATCTCTGGGAAACCTAAGGCAATTTAGAGACGTTAATCTAATTAAACTCCAGGTCCCTGTCAGACAAGGAGGGGGCAGATATTTTTAATTCAGATGCTCTTTAGGAAATGATGGGAATGCTAACACCTATCACCTCCCTCCCTCCCCTCTAGGTATTTGTGAACCTAAAGAACAAAAGATAGCCTTGATTTAAATCTTCCAGTGACAGGGAAGAACAATGATAATAGTAGAATATAATAGTACTGTTTAGATCACTTTTCATCTGATATACTTGTCTTTCAAATTATGGGTTGCATTCATATCCTGTCTTTGTTCGTGAGAGATTTTCACACAGTTCCACCGCATAGAAGATAAAATGGCTATGTTCTGTGGGAGAAAGCCATCCCCTCCTGCTGAAAAACCTCCTGTAGTTCCTCCCACCATTCCTCCTGGGGCATAATTTTAACTTTCGTGAGGACATGCCTCTAACCATTTCACGGAGTTAGATTGTATAAACTCAGATCCTTCAAAACACTGAATCCAGAATATTAAAAAATGCACATAATAATGAAACTGGTTTGGGTTCAACCTGGGAGGAGCTCAGATTAGAAGAATTGGCTAAGTGGTAAAATACTATACATTGCATGGACAAATGCAACGGAAAGAGAATTTACGTAGACCGTTTCCTGTCCTTTGATTAGAAGATAATTTAAAAAGAGTTCATTTTAAAGCAATCTCAAATATTAGAGGGGAGCCATAGCATTTATCAGAATCTGTGACCTGTAATCTGTTTACTTATTCGCTTGTTTATTTTTTCCCCTACTAGAAGAGAAATACCACAGAAGCGAGGATGTCTGCCTCATTGACTATCATATTCCCATGATAACATGTGTTTAGTACAGAGTAGATATTGAAAAAAACATTTCTTGAGTGACTGAATGAAGAGACCCCAGCATAAGAACATGGCCGAGTACCTAGACTCTGCAGTTGGCGGAACCAAGTTTGAATCAGGACTCCCCTGCTTACTAACTTTGGGAACTCAGACAAATCACTTAAGCTCTTGAGCCGCCATTTTCTGTAAACCGGGAATTGTATCTTATGGGATTATGGTAAGAATTAACTGAACGGACACAGGTAGGTTCTTTATCACAGTGCCCAAGCACTTGGTGAATATAAGCTATTACTTGTTTTGTTTGCTTCAAAAATAGAATGTCAGTTTGACCCAGTGTTTAAGGCCAACCATGTGCTTCCAAAATATGTAGCTTCTCCCACCTCCTGTTGCCTCTCTTACTACATACAAAGAGTTACCACCTAGGATAGACGTATGGCTTCCTTCCCTGGCACCATAAGGCACAGTCCTGCTTTGAGCACAGAGATGGGCAGCCTCACCAGCCTCCCGGAAAGCCCATGCTGAGGTTCTGGACAGTTTCTGCCTTGGCCTTTGTAACCTGGACCCAGATGCTGCTGTCATTTGACCCCTTACAACTGCCAGGACTATGGGGGCACCCCTGGACTGATACTCTCTGATGTCTTGGCTCTACCCACACTCAGTCCAGCCTAGAGGGCCAGGGAAGAGCTTCCAGTGTTTCTCAGGTTCCCTAAACTCACCCTTTTGTCCTTGATTAGCTAATGGGACATCAGGTCATTTCAGGATAGACACAAGAAGGGAGAGGCAGCAGAGCCTTAAAAGTCCTGTGGGCCCCTGACTTCAAAAGGGAGAGGCTGGCTCAGCCATGCACCCCTCTGCTCTCCCCAGAGGGTGCCCTGGGGAAACACAGCCTCAGGCAGAGAGAGGGCGATTCTTGGAGACCCAGGAAGAATGCAGGTGAGGCAGGAAAGCTGCTCTTCATGTGTGTGGGGAGGGGAGAGGGGGTGTGCATCCTGGGCAACTTTCCAAACCTTGTGCAGCTGCTTAACAGATCCACTCCCACCTGAGGGCTGGAAGCTGGAAGAGGTAGAAAGCCGGGTTTTGATCCATTTGCCAAAAAATGTGAGTTGATGCCATGAAGCTTGTGGGGATCAGAGAAGGAGGATCCTGGTCTCCTCTCCTCTGCAACATGGGCCTGAATCAGGAGGAGGAGGAGGCAGGCCCAGGAGCATAGTCATGATGTTAGGCATTCCTGCTCTGGTTCTACTTGACCCTTGGCATGTTATTTAACCTCTGCAGACCTCAGTTTCTTCACCTGTAAAGGGGAGATCATAACCTCTTCTTATAAGATAGCTAGAAGAATTAAATGGGATGATACATGTAAAGTATGCAGCATGGACCAAGAATGGCTATGCTGTTGTAAGTGAGCTGTTTGTGATGGGCAATGTCTGTCAATGATGGACTGTTCAAATAAACCATGCCATAATAGCTGGATATTAAAATGGAATAAATGACATTTCTATATACCACTGTGGGGTGATTGGTAGGATATACTGTTGAGGTTAAAAAGAAAAACGGAGTAGAGAAAAAGTATAAGAAGTATGCCATTCATCAGAGAAGTGGGGACTTGAATTTTGTGTGTATATTAATACACTTTTTAAGCAATGACAGACCATACAAAAATGGACAGAGGTGGGGGAATAAGGAGTGGGGAATGGGATTCTGTTCATGCTTTGGATTCTCACTAAGAGATTCTTCAGTTCTGTCCCTCTGACTTTTTGCCATTGTTGTCATCTTCATCATCATTCTCAGAAGAAAGAACTTCAGTTTACAACCTTAGCGACTGTAATGCTTTGCAAGGAGGGGGGACACCCCAAGTTTTCTGTTACTGAGTATAACTATAGCCTTAAGAGGGAATGGTGGTCATCAGTAGTTTTCAATTCCTGGGTTTTCCTGTTGGAGGGTAATGGATGGACCATCTTCTTTCCACACTTTGCTTTAATTATTTCCATCTGGCTTCTAATTTCTTCTTCTCTATACACTTTGGGACATGTGAAATATTCCCTGCAGCTATTGGCAGCCTCTAGTCTAGAGTAGGGGTCAGCAAATTAGTGACCAAGTAATTCGTTATCTACTTTTCATTACTGCCTCCATTATCTACTCTTTAATAAGTTTAAAATCTTCCATAAACAACGTTTTTCTTAAGGAATAAAATGGTAGCCATAGAAGACATACACACGTTTAGTCTGTAGAAAGGTAGTGCTGGTGAAAGGATATGTTTTCTATCAGGTATAGTTTTAAATGCTTGTATTAGAAAGAACAAAAGTTGAGAATTAAAGGCATAAGAATCCAATTTAAGTTAGAAAAATAACAATAAAATTATCCTTCCCCAAAGTAGAAGAAAGTATATAGTAAAAGTAATAGCAAAAATTAATGCAAACACAATCAACAAAGCCAACATTTGGTTCTTTGGAAAGACTAATGAAATTAACAGACCTCTGATAAACTTATTCAAGGAAAAGAGAAAGAAGTTACAAATAAAAAATGTTAGGACTGAAAAGGGGGCACAAGTATAGATAAAAGAAGACATTTCAAAGAAAATAAGAGGACACTAAGAATAATTTCATCAACATATTTGAAAACTTGGATGTAATTGTATACATCTTCCAGAATTGTAACCTAGAATATATGACTCAAGAAGACTGGAAAGTGAAAATTGTCCTGTAATTACTAAAGAATGTGAATAGTAACTTGGTATTTTTTTCCTACATAGGAAACATCAAGTCCAGATGATTTTTTTTGAATTGAGTTTCACCAGACTTTCAAGTAACAGGTCATTTCACTTTTAAACAATTTTTCCAGGGAAAGGGAAAGAGGAACTATTGCCCAATTTATCTGATTAGGCTAGTAGACTTTAAATTAAAAACTAGGTAAGATTAGAATAAAAAATGAAAATCACTAACTTGTCTCACTTATAAACACAGATGAAAATCTTACACAGTGAAAATCACATCACGAACAAACTAAACTTATCCCCTAAGTGTGGAATTGTTTTAACGTAGAAATTTCATTATTGAAATTATTCCCATTATAGCTTTGAATATAACCAAATGTTTATTCATGCTGAAGGGTGGGGAAAAAAAATCTTAGTCAAATATGAATATGAGAAAACTTCCTATATCTTACAAAGAGACCCTTATAAAAGGTCTCTACAAAAAATCTACTGTGAACATTTTTCATAATGGCAAAATATTTAAACCAGCTTTAAAATTAGAAACAAAACAAGAAAAATAATTATCACTATTTCAACTCAACATTCAACATTTACTAGAGGTCCTAACCAGAGCTGTAAGACAAGAAAAATAAAAGTTAAAAAAGATTGAAAGAGAAAACATAAAACTCTCATTCACTAATGATATGACTGTATACATAAAAAACTCAAAAGAGTCTACAAATTGCTAGAACTAATAAGAGCATTTACAGAGGGGCTGTATATAAGATCAAACATTTTAAAATGCCTTTTAATAACTTAGTAGCTCTAATTAGAAAGTCTAATTTTTTAAAAATGCCACATCACTTACAATAATAAGAAATAGAGTAAATCTATTAAAAGATATATAAAACCTAAACAAATGGTAAGATATATTATGCTCATGGATAGGAAGAGTTTGAGATTATAAAGATACCAATTCTCTTTAGGTTAATCTATAAATTCAAAGTAATCTCCACCAAAACTCCAAAAGAATTACTAGAGGAATTTGGCAAACTGATTCTAAAATCTATATAGAATAACAAAGAGCCAAAAACAGCCAAGACACTTCTGCAGAAGAGTGAGGGAAGATTTCCCTATGACTTATCAAGACTTATCATAAAATTATAGCAATTAAGTCCATAATGGAATAGAACAGAGGTAGAAAAAATTACCAGTGCAACTGAATAAAGAGTCCAGATATAGCTTCACATATATATGAAAACAAGATGTGGTACCACAGATCAGAAGAATGGAGGACATAACCAATAATCAGTTAATAAGCTATTAGGAAATTGGATCTCTACTTTATGCCAGGCACAAAAATCAACTTTATATGGATTGGACATAAAATACAAAACTTTAATGTTTTCAGAATAAAATATAAAATACCTTTATGACCTTAAGGAATAGAAGAATTTGTTCTGAAAGAAAGGAAAAACATAAAGAATAGAAAAAGATTTATAAATTGGGTTACTTGTAAATTAAGTTCTGGTTACTTAATTACAAAGTAAGTGAAAACAGAAGCCACTAACTACAGCGTAGGGGGAGGACAGCTATTTGCAACATACTTATCAAAAAAAGGAATTAATATCTGGAATATATAAAGAACTTTAAAAATGGTGAATAAGGACAAAATACTACTAAACCTTACTTGTAATAAAGGAAATACAAATTAAGGACCCAATGAGATACTATTTTGTAACTGCTGGGTTGGTGAAAATAAGTGTGTTGACAATGCCTGACATTGGCGAGGAAGTGGAGTGATGTGAAAGACTGTAAAGGTTCCAAAAAGCTTTTTGGAAAATAAGTTAGTATTATTTTTGTAAGGCTGACCAGGCATGTGCTTTCTGGCCCAGTTCTAATCTTAAGTTTATGCTCTAAGAAAAATCTATAGAGGAAATATACGCTTCTGGAGAAATGTGCAAGAATGTTCATAGCAGCCTTGTTTGTAAAGATGGATGGAGGAGTATACAATACAGCAGCATTAACTGTAGCCATCATGTTTACATTACATCCCCAGTACTTATTCATAACTCACGGGATGAATAAAAATTATATATATATATATTAAAAAAAATTAAGGTCGAAGTTCCCTTTGACCACCTTCATCAAGTTCCCCCACCCTCTTCCCCACACCTCTGATAATCACAAGATCTGATCTCTTTTTTTGTGTTGTATACTTCAAAGCTGATAAGAAAGTAAATCCTAAATGTTCTCATTACATGGAAAAAAAAAACCCATAGTTTTGTAACTAAATGAGGTGAGGGATGTTCACTAGACTTATCGTGATAATCATTTCACAATACATCTACATCAAGTCATTATGCTGTAAACCTTAAACTTACATGGTGTTGTGCATCAGTTGTATCTCAATAAAGCTGAAGGAGAATTTTTTTTAAAAAGTTGGATGGAGGAATGGATAGAAAAACCAATAGATAGGTGAGTGGATGGAAAGAGAGAGAACATACAATGTTCATTGAAGAGAAAACAAATTGTGATATATTCCCATGGTGGGCTACTATACCACAGGGAGGTTGAATAAGCTACAACTATGAATTCTAGCATGAATGGAATCTTAGAAATATAATGGTGAGGATAAAACAAAGTAGAGAAGATAACACAGTTTGACACCACTTTCTAAATCTCAAACACCACAAAAATTTCAAAGCATATTCTTTATGGACTCATACCAATATAGACAAACGAGAGAATGTTGCATATAAAACTCAGACTTATGATTGCCTCTGGACAAGGAAGAGGAATATGGTCAGAAGTCCATTTCTTGTGTTGGGTGATGGATTTCACAGGTGCTTATTTTGTTTATTTGATGTCCTTCATAGCATGGATTTGCACTATGCATATGCTTTCATACATATTGAATATTATGCTGAAGGGGAAAAGATTACTTCAGAAAAAGGGTGAGAGGTGATGGATAGTAAAAAAGACTCTTTTTTATATCATTTATATTCTTTAATCTAATTTTACATAATTTCATTTTCAAAAATCATGTTAACACTTCACCTCATTGTGTGAATTATTACTTGTATTTGTAGTAGGAAGGAAGGAAAGGAGAGGGAGCAGGAAGAGGAGGAAGAGGGGAGGAGAAAGGACATGGCGCCGCTAAGAGGTCCATGAGATGAAATTCACTGAGCTGGAAGCATGAAGCTGGAAGCATGACTAATGAGTCATTCAGATTCTCTGGGTCTCAGCTTCTTGATATACAAACTAAAGAGACTGAACAACTATATATGTACTTATCAACACCTGGTTTCAAATATTCAAAGTATGCTGCAAAATCTTCTCATGCAGGTGTGGTCAGCCCAACACCTCTGGAGGGACCCGTTCCCACTTTGGTCACGTTGGAATAAGTGGTCATCCATTCTGGTTTTTTTTTCTCAGCAGGACCAAGGGTCAATGTTCACTCTTCTATTGCAGTGAGCACTTCCAAAGGCAGATACTCAAGAGGTTTGCCTTTTTGGAGAACCCTTGCAGGCACTTATCGCACCCCCCTCACTACTGACCTCACTGGCCCCCCAGGATATGGACTCCATGGCTGAGAGGGCAGAGGTACTCTCCGGACTGCTCTGTGCAAGAGACTGGCTGCCAAAAGTGCTTGAGAAGGCATTGTCCACAATAGCCACGGCATCCTGAGAACAGCGACAACTCCAGCTTTCATTAATTTGAATGCAGCTCTGTGAAGTTTAAATTTTGGAGTGTTTATGTTTTCCCTGAAAGAGCTGTTTGAGCACAGCATCCCTATTCTATCACCACAGACAAAAGAGGAGAGAGCTGAGGACTTTGTAAAGAATCTGTGCCTTGGCTATAAAGAATTTGTATCCTAAAGAGCCCTTCTCTGGCCTTCGATTTGCTTCTGCCCCTTAGAGAAAAAGGAATATTAATGGAGATTCCATTCTGGTACCTTTGAATTTTTTACTTAAATAGAGAAGTAAGTGTCACTTGTCTTAATTTGATTTTGAGACCAGGAGCCTCTATCCTCTACCTCCTCACATTCATTGTCAGTCACTTAAATGGTCAAAGACATTTCCTGATTAATTTAGTTACTTCCCCCATTTAGTTCTTGAACATTCGCTATATGTTATCACTGCCCATGGTTCTGGGTTACAATTACTAAGAAAGAGCTGCCCTTCAAGAACTGACAATCTTTTGAAGGAAAAAAATGAATAAAGAGAAAAATTACAATAAAATGAGATAAATTCAAGGATGTGTGGGTGAGTGTGTGCATGTGTGTGTAAAATAGATATTCTTTGAATTTCTTATGAGAATTGTGAAGAAGTTTTGGAAACACAGGAAGACACACCTTCTTCGGATATACTGAAAGATTCATTATTCTAAATAAAACTGTTCTCCTTAATCCATCTATAAACTTATCATAATTCCACTTAAAGGGCCAGCAAGAGTTTTAAAATATCATATAGAAAGTAAACATTTAAAAATACTCAAGAAAATGTTTAAAAGAAGAATAAGGGAGAGGGACAAGTCTTACCAGATTTTAACATCTACACTCCAGCTACTGTAATCAGTAGGAATAAGCAAAGCAATGGACCGGAAGAAAGTCCAGAAAGAGATGCAAAAACATGTGGCACATTAGTATATGATGATAGCATTTCACAGCTGTGGGGAAAAGATGATCAGTTTGGTACCATTCACAGATCTCGCAGATATGCAAATGTAGTACAAAACTCACACCAGCTCTTACACTGTCTTGAGGCTTCCTATGGTCTTACTAAACTGGTAGATGCTTTTGGATTGGTAAGCTCTTATTTGCTCTAACAAATTGGATGGAAAATAGTCTCAGGCTGGCCAAGACTTGAGTTCATGTCATATTGAGTGTCATATTGAGTTAGTCTTCCTTTGCAGATTGGATTTACCAAATTAAAAGTGATTATGGCATTTCTTCTTAATCATTTATTGTTTACAAAGGATCATTAATGTCTCTAGTGTGAAAGGATTACTTTCAGTAATTTTTTTAATAGAATACATGAAATAGAAAGCTAAATTTAAGTCTTTCCCATTTTATTTCAAAGAGTGGTTGGAACCTGTAAAAAGAAATATTCAGTCTATCCAAATATATCTAAGTTGCAAATGGGCCAGAAATTATGCAAAATCCTGGAGATCCAGCATAGGAAGTACTAGTTGCTACTACTCTAGGGACAATTAAAGTCAATGGCACCAAAGATTATATGATAAAATGTGACAGTTCTGTGTGAGAGAAGAGGACCTTCCATCTAGCTTGTGGTGAGGCAAACTGGTGGTCAAAGGGGAGTGACATCACAAGCAATGTCCCTATGTCTATAGGTTCTAATTCGATAGTTGCAATTTCTGAATCACACACACCTGGGTCATGTTTATAAGGCTGAGTTTATCTGAGCGACAACAAACAACAGGGTATTGATAAAAGTCAATGGGATTTGCAGAGACTCTGCTGGTGGCCCTTGTCTACAAGACTATAACGATGGTACCCATCCTTTCTGGGTCACAGGGAGAAAGACTACACAGCACAACAAAAAAGGAAAAACTTCGAAGTCAGCAGCACTTGGGATCACCTTCTGGTTCTGCCACCTGTCTATTTGACTCCCTTAATCGCACGGGTTATTCCCATTTTCGTTTTCTTTTCTTTTTTTTTTTTTTTTAAGATTTTATTTATTTATTTGACAGAGAGAGATCACAAGTAGGCAGAGAGGCAGGCAGAGAGAGAGGAGGAAGCAGGCTCCCTGCCAAGCAGAGAGCCCGATGCGGGGCTCGATCTCAGGACCCTGAGATCATGACCTAAGCTAAAGGCAGAGGCTTAACCCACTGAGCCACCCCGGCGCCCCAGTTATTCCCATTTTCTTATCCACAAACATGACTACGTGGCTCAGCTGGTATAAGAACTAAATGAGATACTATATTTGTGACCGGACAATATTTTCAAGTGGTAACTACTGGTTTCTCCCTCACAGGGACCGCCCCCCCCACTCCCACTTGTCACCCCCTTTACATTTAACACTAGCCCTGAGAGTGAGGCTCACTGCCTCCTGGAGGCCAGATGAAAGTAGATGGTTGCCTTCTGACTTTCAGAACAGATGTTGAAAACCCCCAGCAGAAACAATCAGTTTCCCTGTTCCTCACACCCACCCACTGTGCATTTTGTTAAAAATGCTCCCTTTCATCCCCAGTTATACAGAATCTTCAGGTTGAATGTGTTTTAGCAGGACCGAGGCGTTCTAAAAAGTAGCTGATTATGGGGCGCCTGGGTGGCTCAGTCGGTTAAAGCCTCTGCTTTCGGCTCAGGTCATGATCGCAGGGTCCTGGGATAGAGCCCCACATCCGGCTCTCTGCTCCACGGAGAGCCTGCTTCCTCCTCTCTCCCTACCTGCCTCTCTTGCCTACTTGTAATCTCTGTCTGTCAAATAAATAAATAAAATCTTTAAAAAAAAAAAGTAGCTGATTACAAACTTTTCTGGTAGCTCCACCCGATACATGAAAAAGGCGAACGGCATGGCCAGAGAAAATGGAGAGATGAGACAAAGGAGAGAATCAGGGGAAAAAAAGGTTTAAAAAATTAGATTTCTAAGTGAATCTTGTATGTACATTCCATGAGCAGCTACAACTCCATACTCAGTTCCAAACCAGACATCCTCATTTCCTTACACACTTGTCTTTTGGAGAAAGTAGCTAAACTCTGGTGCCTACTTTCCCAGTGGGGCCATTTGAGCCAAACCAGTATCTTGCATTGTTTAGTTTCCTAATCTAACCTGTTGCTAAGACTCCTTCTAATCATCATTGTAAATCTGACTGGATATCATCATGCTGCATCTTTTATATAAGAAGTCAAATAATTACTTATATTAGAAAAAAAAAGAGAAGGTTAATAAATCACTAGCTATGTTACCTAACATTGTGGTCATCTTTTTGCAATATACACATGTATTTAATTATCACATTGTACACCTTAAACTTTTATGCATTGATGTCAATAATATCTCCATATAGCTGGGAATAAATAAATAACTCATCTCTATTATTTTGATAAATAAAGAGAAAAGACACAAATAACCAAATTAGGAATAAGAATGGGTGAATCACTTCTGGTGCTGATAAGATGGGAGAATTATGCCAAAATGTTTTAAATAAAGTCATGTAAATTTATTAAATTTGTATCCAACACATTGATTTCTATGAAAACATAAATGAACAAAAATGAGGCCCAAGCCCTAGTAAACAGATCAATAAACATGGAAGAAATAGAAGATACCAAAGAATTATTTCCTCCCTACACACCAACATGTGTTAGGAGTAGCTTGTTTCAGAAATGAATAATTTCAAATCTTCATGGTGCCCTTATTAAGCTTTTCAGACAGTGAAAAAAGACAGTTTTAAGTTCTCTTTGTGAAGCCAATAATGATAAAATCAGCTTTATAAAGGGAAAGTACAGATCAATACCACTTTTGTAAGAACATAATATAAAGTGCTAATAAACAGCATCATGAGAGAGCATCGTGTCATATATCGCTAGTTCAAGAAAAGATCAAAATCAAAATTCAAAGTGGCTTCTACTAAATGTATAGCAAACACTCTTACACCATCATCAAGTCAAAAACTTCTAAGTTGAGCTGTCATAAGTTAAAGACCATCTGTATATTCACTGACATAGAAAAAACTCCAAAACACTTTGTTTGAAGCCAACAATAGAAGCAAAATCTACATTGTGTTGTGTACATAGAATTGAGTCTGTATGCATAGAGAGATATAACATTCATTAGAAATTTAGTAAGGAATAGGGGCGCCTGGGTGGCTCAGTGGGTTAAGCCTCTGCCTTCGGCTCAGGTCATGATCCCAGGGTCCTGGGATCGAGCCCCGCATCGGGCTCTCTCTTCGGCAGGAAGCCTGCTTCCCCCTCTCTCTCTGCCTGCCTCTCTGCCTACTTGTGATCTCTGTCTGTCAAATAAATAAATAAAATCTTTAAAAAAAAAAGAAATTTAGTAAGGAATAGTTTGTGGTTGCACATTTTCTTTGTAGATATTATTTTTATCAACAGAAAAATATATATTTTTTTATTTTGAAAATAGAAAGATTGTAAATATCACACTAAACTTTTTAAATGAACACATTTTTAAGGGTAAAATATGGATTATACAATGAAGCTATTTGGGATTGACATATTCCAAACCCTTTCCCCAGATGGTTTATGTATACGACAATCAATTGTTCAACCTTCCGGGTCTTCCAGATTTTGAGAGATCTTTATGTCTACCAAATTTCTCTAGAGTAACCACTGAACTGTTCAAATAAATTCTTTAAAGTACATACTATGTTCAAGATCATGGAACACAGAACAGTGAAAGATAAATCAGACTGCTGTTAACTTCCAGTTGTTTATATTTCTGATTGGGTATTTAAAAAAATTTTTTTATTTAAATTCAAGTAGTTAACAAACAGTGTAATATTAGGTTTTTTTTTTAAGATTTTATTTATTTATTTGACAGACAGAGATCACAAGTAGACAGAGAGGCAGGCAGAGAGAGAGATTGGAGGAAGCAGGCTCCCCGTTGAGCAGAGAGCCCGATGCGGGGCTCTATCCCAGGACCCTGGGATCACTACCTGAATCGAAGGCAGAGGCTTTAACCCACTGAGCCACCCAGGTGCCCCATAGTTTTAAATATACCTTGTAGTGATTCAACACTTCCACACAAACCCTGGTGCTCTCCAAAGCCAGGGCTATCCTTATCAACAATAATCAAATTCTGAAAAGAACTCAATGTCCATTGACTGATGAACGGATAAAAGAAGATAGGGTACACACACGCATGCGCATTCACGTGCACACACGATGGAATATTACTCAGCCATAAAGAAGAATGAAATCTTGCCATTTGCAACAGCAGGGGTGGAGCTAGAGTACAATGTTAAGTGAAATCAGTCAGTCAAAGAAAGACAAACGCCGTATGATTTCACTCACATGTGGAATTTAAGAAGCAAAACAAACAATCTTAGCAGTTACTTACGATTCTTGCAGAAAGACTTTTGGAAACTGTGTTGGGTTATAAGAAATGTGCTCTTCACAAACCATAAGAGACTCTTCATCTCAGGAAACAAACTGAGGGTTGCTGGAGGGGGGTGGGGGGAGAGAGAGGGTGGCGGGGTGATGGGCACTGGGGAGGGTATGTGCTGTGGTGAGTGCTGTGAGGTGTGTAAGACTGATGATTCACAGACCTGTACCCCTGAAGCAAATAATACATTATATGTTAATAAAAAAAATAAAATAAATGTGCTCTTCAGTTGGGGAAGTCTGTATTGTGATATTGTGTGGGTGTATGTATGTGTGTGTTTGCACAAGGAAAATGAGAATTGTCCAACTGTATAACCCAAGGGTAAGTAATAACTTAGGGAGAAATAATGACATAGGTGTATTACATATTGAGGATGACTGTAAGAAGCAAAATTTTGGATTGTAGGTAGAAACTTAGTATATAGCCCATCTCACAACCCATGGGCCTCATTGAACAACAAAAAAAACCCCAACTATGCATTAGTTAGATACTCACCATAATGCCTCACCTGCCCCGAAAAAAAATCCATTGCAGATGTGATTCATTTAAAGGCCTTGAGATAGGGAGATCACCCTGGATTATTCGTGAGACACAATCTTACCGCATGAGACCTTAAAACTGGAGAATTTTCCTGGCTGTGGGCAGAGAGTGATGTGGTCTCGGAGAAGCGACGCTTCTGACTTGAAAGATGGGGGGATGGAAGAACAAGCCAGGGCATCCAGGTAGCCAACAGAAACTGGGAAAAGCGTGGAAACCAATTCTCCCCTGAAGTCTCCAGAAAAGAAGTCAGCCTTGCTGACATTGACGTCAGCTCAAGAGAGACCCGAATCCAACTTCAAACCTCTAGACTTGTAAGATCATAGACTTCCACTGTTTAAGCCACTCCTTTGTGGCACTTTGTTGCCTGGTTGATCCATGACCAAGGGAAGCTAAAACTTCTGAATGTGTCTGACATGAAACAAAGCAAAAATAAGTCTAAGAACATCCGTCTCTGGCAAGTGGTTGTTTCTCAAAACTGTCCAAGGCAATTTTTCCTCAGATATTTTTAAAGCTGGCAAAGGACTCTCTTATAATATGGCGTTACACACAGGTCTTGTCTCCAGGGCCCTGTTGTAGACAAGACCAGTGGTCCATGCCCTGTGCTCTTTTCTTTCCTTTTTTAACCCTTCAAACCTTGGATAGAGCTTGCTTTCTTCTCCTCTTACTAACAGCTCCATCCTGCCTTCCCATAGGGTGGGTTCCCCCAAGCTGATGGCAGGGTAACCAGTCTTCCCATGCTTCCCGCTTCTTAGCCAGGAGAAAGACAAGCACGTGGGCTCGTTTCATTTGTAGGATTTCCCCTCTGAAACAAAGACAGAATGACAAAATGAGCAAATGTGGGAAAGGTCTTCTAGTTTACGACTCTGAGCTGATTAAAATCACAACTGCTGAGAAATAACAAGGCTAAACAGTCCCCAACACACAAAGGGTATGAAATTAAAATTTAATAATTGAGAAAATATTAAGTAGTTGTGATGTTTGTGCATGATTAGGTGGCTCTGTGTGTGTGTGTGTGTGTGTGTGTGTTCATGTACAGCAACTCCAGCCCTGCATTTCTCTTTTTTTCTCCACACTGGAACTGTACAACCATACAATGACAATGCAGGAGGACGCCACAGAGGTCATTTCGTTCCACCCCCGCAGGAAAGACTGAAAGCCAGACAGGTGGAGACTTGTCTGTCCTTTGACTTCTTTTTCTTTGCTTTTCAATGTTTTCCCATCAGCAGCAGCACATCAACCAAATGATGGGATGTGATTACTCAGGCTGGGGTCATTCTCTTCCTCATTCTTATTGACCACGACAATCTCTCCCTTTAATGCCCTTCCTTCCTATCTAATCTTTAACACTATTAATTCATTTCTTTCATGATTAGTCTCTGCTAGATTTGTCTTTTACAGATAAACTGAGTCATCAGCGGGCATTTTCCTAGAAGTCAGCCTTGCTATATGTCCAGCCCATAGAAGTGTGTGGCGTTCTATCTTATCCTATCTCCTGGATCAAAGGTTTTTGTTGACCTAACTTTCTTATCATGTCAAGTGTTAATCTTTTTTAAGTGACAGAGGAATTGCCAAACTAAAGTGCTTTGGAAAAATGAGTACAATGACCTGTCATTTCAAAGTCCTCACCAACAAAGTCCTACTTGCCCTATGGGCACAACTATACTGAAAATGTGAAGGCAGTGGACAGGGGTCCCAGAGTTACAGAAATCTTGAAATCCTCAGAATACTCTGAACACCCGGCAGGCCTGGCTGTTTTACTCAGTGAATCAATCCAAACTTGGTATAAAAAATAATGGTAGCTAATATTTACCTAATATGTGTACAATGCAATAGGTATTATTCTAAGCACTTGACACAGATTGTCTGATTTAAGCCTGGGTCAAGTGCATTTGATGCCCGATTTCATATATGGCAAATGTGGGCACAGAGCAGATAAGCAATTTGCCTGAAACCCAGAGACAGTAATTAATGGGGCCAGGATTTAGAGAGTCTAGTCTCCTAATGCCTCTGCCAAGCCACCTCTGCTATCGGGGCTAATGTGAGTCAACCTTCTCCCATACCTAATATTTGAAAAGAGCGTCTTTGAAGGCATGACCTACAGGCCAGGGAGATGCCATAGTTTCAGGCTCTACTAAGCATATACAACAGGTTTCAAGGTACCTGAAGTGGCCATAGGCTTTTCTGTCTGGTGACGACCCAAAGGAAATTGTTCTAAAACCCAGAGCCTGATGATGGGTCTCTGATTCAACCATGGCCCAGAAGGACTGCTGTTAAATCGCCTTCACAACTTGAGATGTACTTTGTAGTAAGTTGGTTAATTCTTAGAAGTTGAGCTCAGAGCTTTAGGTCAGACTTGGATGGAATGCAAACTTCTGGATCAGCTCTTGCTTCTCCCTGCCTTAGTTGAAGTCTAGAGCCTCACTGTGCAGCAGCTCAGAATTGAAACTGGACCACCTGTCTGAGGCTGCTTGGGCTGCACGTACAGCTTGTAAGAAAAGTCAACCGAGAGCGGTGGTGGCAAAATATACCTGGCTTTCTCCACAGGAAGTTAGTCCTTTAAGGAATCAGGAATATATGGCAGGCTCATACATTCTGCTCAAACCAGGACCACCTTTGGCCAGTTAGCCTGCCATATTGGAATGTTCCATGATCAAAGGTAGGTAGATGCTTTTGTCCACTTCCACACTTTTGAATACCACCTCTTTGGAAACAATCTCCAACTCATTTCCCCAGCCATTGCCTCTCTTACAGGCCCCTGATTCATATTTCCAACTCAGACTAAACCAAAACACATTTTCTTTCTTATCTTACTGAAGGGCATGACCCTCCACAAGTCACAGAAGCCAGAAGTCTCTGAAATAACCAAGGTCCTTTGCACTTAGCCTGAAGTCCAGCCCTATGCAGAAATCCTCTAACTTTACTGAAATGGCTCTGGAATCCATCTCCCACCTGCCCCTTGTCAGTGACACACTCAGATACTCAGGCTGACACAAACACCACTGGCGATCTCTGTGCCTGACCACTCCCGTAACCTCTTAATTGCATCTGCCTCTGTACCTTCCCCCACCAGTTCACCTTCTTCACTGCCTCCAGCTATTTGTCCCAATTACAGATGTAACCATGTCATTCCGATGCTTAATTACCTACGTACCTTCCTATGAACATAATCCTAAAATTTTATGTGGCATATAACTTCTGTCACAGTCTGGTTTTGATCTATATCTTGGCCCATTTCCCACCCTCACTCTATACCACCTCTTCACATACTCTCCCAGAGGACAGTAATCATTTTCATAATTAGGCTCTCATTCCATCCTTCATTCACAGCATTTGCCACATTTTAGCTCATTGTTTTGTGTGTGTGTGTCTCTCTGATTTCTAAAGCATATATACACTTTAGGAAGTAAGGTCTTGTTCAACATCCCATCCTGAAAGCCAAGCATGAGACCTGGTACTTAGAAAGTACTCAGATAATATTTGCTGAATAAATGAATAAAGGCAGTAGTGCTTAATTTTGTGTTGACCATTAGGAAAAATGTTTATGTATATATATGACTCTCCTATCAACTGAACAATAATTGCGTATTTTGTAAGAAGTAGCAGGTCAAGAAATCATTTCCACAGATGACTGGACAAAGAAAGGTCACACACACACACACACACACACACACACACAGGAATATTATTCAGTTATAAAAAAGAAGAAAATCCTGCCATTTGTGATGACATAAGTGAACCTACAGGGTATTATGCTAAATGAAATAAGCCAGACAGAGAAAGACAAGTCCTGCATGATATCACTTATGTGTGGAATTATAATAATTTTTTAAGAAGCCAATTTCATAGAAACAGAGAAAGAGTGGTGCTTGCCTGGGGTTGTGGGGGTAGAGTTTGTGGAGATACAGGTCAAATTACAGACTTTTGGTTATAAGGAGAACAAGTTCTGAGAATCTAATATACAGCAGCATGACTATAGTTATGAGTTCAGTATCGTAGACTTGAAAGTTGCTGAGAGTAGATCTTAAGCTTACCATACACACACAATTAAAAAAAGAGTTAACCACATGAAGTGATGCATGTGCTCATTATCTTGACCTTGGTAATCATTCCATGATATATATTAAAACATCACAGTGTATGCTTTAAACATACATTGTATTAGATATATTTGTCAATTACTCCTCAGTAAAGTTAGGCGGGAAATAAATAATGTAAAAAACAATCATGGACCTTGAAGTCAGATACCTGATTTAAAATCCCAGCATCAAGATGTATTAACTAGGTGATCATGGGCAAGTCAGGTACATCCTTCAGTTCATTTTTTCATCTGTAACATGTAGATAATAATACACCTCACGGGTAGGGAGATGGTGAAAGGCAAGAGGCATGTACGAAACTGATTACCCCTGTGCCCAACACAGGCTTGATTTTTAACAGATGACAACGTCCCAGTATGCACCTGTGTGCTTACTTGAATTATTTGCAACCTTTCCAGTTCTTTTTTTTTTAAGATTTTATTTATTTATTTGACAGCGAGAGAGATCACAAGTAGGCAGAGAGAGAGGGGGAAGCAGGCTCCCTGCTGAGCAGAGAGATGGACTCGGGGCTTGATCCCAGGACCCTGAGATCATGACCTGAGCTGAAGGCAGAGGCTTAACCCACTGAGCCACCCAGGTGCCCCTTTCCAGTTCCAGTGGAATTTGTTGTGATTCCACTAAATTATCTAAATGTCTAAACCTTAGTATAACCTTGATTTCTTTTTTTTCTCCTTTTTTAAAAAACCATGACAGGAAACCAAATAGAGAGGGAAATTCCCAAGCACAGGCTGAACCTGCCTCACCAATTTTCTCCAACTCACAATGTTAGATCGTCACATCAAGAAAATAAAGTGGCTATTCCTCTTATCATTATTATTTAGTGAGCATCTACTATATGCACAGTACTGTGCTGGGAAACATTCAAGATGGACTCCCACAGGGAGTTTTCAATCTGCTTCAAAACATAAAAGGAACATTTGTGGGACAATGGTGACATAAACTATACATAACAGAGACAAATCTGTGCCATGAGTAAGTTCAGCAAGAGAAGAAAATCATTGTGGGCTGAAATTCTCGGGGGAAGCCTGGTGAAGGAGGCAGGTTTGAGCTGGTCCTTCAGGGTGGCTGAAATCTGGATAGTTGGGGAGACTGGAGAACCTACCAGCTGGGGAGGTGATGACAAGACGAGACAGGGAGCTACAACTGAGAAAAGCCTTGTCAGAAAGGCATTAAATAAACTGAATTTATAGACAGGGACACTCAGGCTAGTAAAAGATCAGCAACGAGGAAAGAACCAATGATTCTGAGACTTGACCCGAGCTTTATCTGATACCCACCTCTACCTCTGACCTTCGAACCATGTAGGATTTTGAAATTTTAAAATAGCATCAACATAAAATTATGATAATTGTTCTTTTATTAACCTTTTCTCTGTTCAGGATGCGAACAGGGACAAATGCTCCCCGAGGGAGAAATAACTCACTAAATGAAGCACGAACTCTTATCTGTCAGGCGAGGTCCCAGGAGAAGGTAAATAAGATCATCCATTTTGAAATGCGACTGATTTCAGCCTTGATGTCCTTAAGACATAGCGATATAAAAATTACAGATATATTGGCTTTCCAGTGAGGGAGAGAGGTTTTTTTGGAAGAAGAGCTTTCAAATCTGGCAAATCACTCAAGTTTCTGCAATGCCTCCCCTGGCAGTCATTCATAGAAATTTACTACTTGGCATCTTGAATCAACCACATATTATTGCTTAATTAAAAGTGCTTCTTTTAATAGATCAATAGACTTGCTTTTAGGAGCTGCCATAATAACACCTATACTTTTATTCAAAGTGGTAAAAGGTAGTCAGGAGGGATGACACATAGGAACTCCATGAAGCTGGAGTTAAGACGTGCATGACCCAACACGCCATTTTGTGTCAGGGTGCACGTAACACAAATCATAGCTCTTTGAAACAGAAAGAAAAATCCGGGCCAATTCAAACTAATGACCTGGCTCTTGTTTCTCAAGTGGGCGGAGGTTTACATGAAACCTCTTCATGCCGCTCCAGAACCGGGTGTTAGGCTTCCTGAATCGCGGCCAAAGGGCTTGGCTAAGGCCAGTGAAGGGGTATGACAAGGTAGCACAAAAGGAGAGACGAGATTGCACGGGCTTTTCTACTCTCTGAAAACCTGTATCCCATTCTTCCTTCCCTTTTGTATGTGCTTTTATCAGATTTCTTTCTCTTATTGGATTTTCTGTTCTTCCCTTTTCTGGAAAGTATGTTGCAAAAGATTCATTCTTCACCTCTTCTTGGGACACAAATGCTTTAGAAAAATCTGATCCAAAGCATGTACTGTCTGAGAGAAAAATGAGCATAAGACTCAAAACGGGGCAGAAATTCTCAGATCCACAAATCCTCCGAAACCCTATAGACCTCCGATTAAGATCCCCTCCAAGTGTTCTTTGATGGTATTGAATGAGGAAAAAGGACAGGCCTTTTAAGTTACTGTAGAAATATATTAAATCTGAAAGGCATTTCATTTGTAAGCTATAGCTTAGAGTAGCAAGTTCATAACTATCTGGCTGGTCAGTATGCCAGGTGTTGCTTCACCTAGATTTTATCCTGACTCTGGGAGGAAGTCCCGTGTATTGGGGAAATTTCTCTCCTACCTCATCTTTGGGCAATGGCCATAACACACTTCACCCTGAGGCCTGAATTCTCTTGCCCTGAGTCCAATAGCCATCCTGGGAGGTAAAAAAAAGAAAGAGCATATGTTTCTGAAGAGGATTCTGTTTACTCACTGAAAACAGCTTTTCTACAGGAAGTTTTAGATTAAAAAAAAATCCTTTTAATTTTAATGTAACCTTTCTTGGTTGAATCTGAAACCCAACATGCAATCCAGGTTCCTGATGCTAACACCTGGTGTTGGCCTGGCTTCTCACTGTCTAAAAGCCTATGTTCCCTTCTCTGTATAAATATACAATATGCAACAAAACTCTGCTTCCCTGGGACAAATGGGCCTCCAGGAGGTTCTTCTTACCTGTCAGATGCACAACCACGCGTGACTTAATCTCCTTATAAGATGACTTTGGTTCTGTGACTCAACGTGAGCCAAACAACCCTGGCCATTCAGTAAATAAAGTATGCTCTGGGAAAACCCGCCTCGCCCATGGAGACCAGACAATGATTAAGGGCAGAGCAATGTCTTGCCCATTGGCTCCACTGGCCCAATACTTATTCCTCCTTCATCCCAGGGCACCATTCTAATACCTGATGAAAATAGCTAAGAGTGATCAATGGCCCAGCACTCACTGTGTGCGTACTTCAATGCATGTTCTCAGTCTATCACCTTCCCTGTAAGGTAGGTGGGGTGATTCTGCCTATTGTACAGATGAGAGAACAGGCATTAGAGAATGGAAGTAACTTGCTCAAGTCCCCACATTGGTAAGTGAGGTTATGTGATGTGAACTGTGCTTAGACACCATTGCCAAGGCATTTAGTCAAAGGAGATGAACAACTTTCAGGGCTCACACAGGAGATTGGTGGCACTGAGTTGGTCTTCCCCTGGAGCCACTGGAGAACCATCAACATGGGGGCTGGGGCCGTCCTCCGGGACCTGGTGTCAATTTCTAAGTCTGCTTGGTGAAAGATAAAAATAGAATTCGCAACCAAGTCATGTTTTGGATGCCCTCTGGAAGGTTTTACTGTGCTATTCTACTCTTTGCAGGGGATACATTTGAAGTCATAGTAAATAAATAAACAAACGGTCTTCTCATTGGTTAAACTGTATTTGAACTGAGAACGTATAATCTCAAGGCTTTTTTTCCCCCTGGAACAATTGTAAGGCAATTCAAAAACACACAGAGTAAGTTCCTCAAACAGAAATTAAAAATAGAGGTTAAAATATCAGGAAAATGGGACTCAATAAAATTCATCCTTATTTTAGATGAGCCTCAGAATCCAATTATTTTTCTTCCTTTTTCAAAACCCGGGGCCCCTCCTTTTCATAGATGGCCAACTCTGATCGTCTCCTTAACTTTAATTCGTAGCTAACTCTTTTTTTAAAAAAAGATTTTATTTATCGATTTGACAGAGAGAGAGAGATCACAAGTAGGCAAAGAGGCAGGTGGGGGGGGGGGCGAAGCAGGCTCTCTGATGAGCAGGGAATCCGATGCTTCGGGGCTTGATCCCAGGACCCTGAGATCATGACCTGAGCTGAAGGCAGAGGCTTAACCACTGAGCCACCCAGGCACCCCATGTAGCTAACTCTTATGTCCACAAAAAAACAGTAAAAAATAAATAAATAAATAATAAAACCCTGTGTATTCTGCAGTAGGGTTTTATTTCTCAAGGACAGCCCAAACTTGTCTCATGCCTATTCCCTTCAGAGCTACTCTGTGAAAGAATGGTTTTATAGAAGTGCAAGGCACAATTCTAATTTATCTCAATATCCCAAAGAAATCAAACACTAGCCCAGAAGAGCTTTTCAACAAGTTGGGAAACTGTGTCCAGATACCTTGCTATCAGCGTGTGTGCGAAGGCGTTCACGGTGAGCTGACAGGTAGTGGTTATTATGAGGAATTAGTTTGTTGTTTTAAATAGATCATCCCATAAAGTAAATTAATCAAGCCAGATTAAATATTCATGAAGGATGTAATTTTAAAAACCACATCTGTAAAACCACATTTTAAATCCGACCCTTGGGAAATGTGCACCTTTTGTTAGTATCGAGAACAACACATTTTCTCTCTCACTGATGTCCAACCACACACACAAATCTGCCTTTCCCATAATGGGCAGGGTTGTCTGACAAGCAAAAGGAAGATTTTTCAAGCTGTTATTTATTAAAATGAACTTTCACTGAGTGTTTTTTAAAGTCCACTTAAATGAAACTGCCCTTGTTAAAATGAATGTAACTCATTTTTGCTCATTTCATTTCTCACTTGTTAATTTAAGGTCAATTAATATTAACTAGACTCACTACTACCAATCTCAATATTTATAAAAGTGTTATGAAAGTTAACCCTAGAATTTCTTTTTCTTCCTAATAGGCCTTTCTACCAGAGTGAAAAAGAACCTTTTGTGTGTCAGTGGGTAGAAAGTCTCAGTTATGCAGGAGGAGTGAGTTCTGGAGAACTGGGTTGTAGTGCCTGTAATTAACCAGACGTGCAGAGCACTTACAAATTTGCTAAGGGGGTAGGTCTCATATTAAGCTTTCTTCCCACAAACAACACAAAAGGGGGATACAAGGGAACTTTGGGAGGCGATAGTATGTTTATTACCTTGATTATGGTGGTATTACCAGGTGTGTGCATATCTAAATTCATCAGACTGTGTATATTAAATATGTACAGAGTTTTGTTTTTTGTTTGTTTTTTGTTGTTGTTGTTTTAGTACATCAACCATACTTCAACAAAGCTGTTAAAAATGCCCTTTGGGGGAGACCTGGCTGGCTCAGTTAAAGGTCTGCCTTCGGCTCAGGTCATGATTCCAGGGTCCTGGGATGGAGTCCTGCATCCAGCTCTTGCTCAGCGGGGGTGGGGGTGGGTGCTTCTCCTTCTGCATGCTGCTCCCCCTGCTTCTACTCTCTCACCCCCTCTCTCTCTCTCTCTCTAACAAATATAAATAAATAAAATCTTTTAAAATTGCCCTTTAAAAAAAAAAACAGATGAACATAGAGGAGGGGAAGGAAAAATAAAGTAAGATGAAAATGGAAAGGGAGGCAAATCTTAAGGGACACTTAACTCTAGGAAACTACAGGTTGCTAGAGAGGAGGTGGGTGAGGGGAGGTGATCATTGGGTGGTGGGCAGTAAGAAGGGCACTTGATGTAATGAACACTGGGTGTTATACAGGTCTGATGAATCACTAAATTCTACCTCTGAAACTAATAATACTGTATGTCCTAATTGAATTGAATTGAAATAAAATATTTCGAAAAATACCCTTGTGAATTTCCAACATACTCTAAAGGCAGTGGCCATCAGGTGAGCAAATTATTCTATTTAAATAGATATGTGTGGGGCGCCTGGGTGGCTCAGTGGGTTAAAGCCTCTGCTTTCGGCTCAGGTCATGATCCCAGGGTCCTGGAATAGAGCCCCACATCGGGCTCTCTGCTCCGCGGAGAGCCTGCTTCCTCCTCTCTCTCTCCCTGCCTGCCTCTCTTGCCTACTTGTAATCTCTGTCAAATAAATAAATAAATAAAATCTTAAAAAAAATAAATAGATATGTGTATATAAGCATATTCCTCTAACTGCACTAACCAAAATGGGAGTACACGTGTGGCGTCTCTGCATACGGGCGTGCATGAGCATGTGCACGCGCGCGCGCACACACACACACACACACACACACATCACTTATTCTTGAAACCTGCCCTTGGGCTCTATTCCCCCAAGGACATTTCCTCAAGGAAAAAGGTCAAGGAATTTGTCAAAGAAGTACCCATCACATGTACCTATATATTTTTTTAATAATCAACTTTGGCTCCGAATTTTACAGTGAACGGCAGGCCAACCCCTTACCCAAGGCGATGTTTCCGCAGGTGTGTGTACACAGCAACTTTGCCCGCGCCCCCAGCGCCCCCTTCCTAGTGGCCAGGGCCGCCCTCGCCAGGTGCACCTGCTGGGCGGCTGCCCGAGCTCGGGGCCCGGCGCGTGGGTGTCCGCGTGCGCACGCGTGGCCCCGCACCCACCCGCACCCAGAGGCAGGCTCGGTGCTCCGGTCCGCCGGACGATTTCATTAAAATTTCATCTCCGTAGCCAGTTGCCGCCTGGGTGTTTCCAAGAAGAAAAGGGAAAAATGGCTGCTGCGGAAGGGAGTAACAGGAACCTCCCGGAACAAATAAACTGGCAAGTGCGGCTCATAATGGCCCGGGTTCAGCGTTTTTCTGCGATAAATGAGTAAACGTTAAATGTATCTGTGAGATGCACTATCGCAGGCATTGCCATGGGCAAGTCTTATCCAATGATGAAACAGCAAGGCCTCGTGAGATAAAGATGATAGAAGGGGCGCTATCAGGTGGCAGCTGGGTAATTACAACTCTCTATTTGGGCTCTGCAGTGATGCTGCATGTGATAAGTGGGGAATAATGAAGAAAAAGGAGCAGTGATAATGCAGGAGCTAAATGGTAGAAAATAGCCTATCATAGCCCACAGCCCTCTGCGCGCCTATGGGGACTTTGAACTATCTTCTTCAGTTTTCATCCGCAGAAAAAAAAATACTCTCTGTCTTTCTTCTCCCTTCGCTAAATTTATGTCTGGTGGGACAAAAGGAAACACTGAAAGGAAATCAAGGGTATGTGAAGAGAATATGACCTTTGCAAATAACTCTGAAGGTCACTGTGTAATTATTCTAAAATAAAAGTATCCTGTAATCTTGCCCGCACTCACAAAAGATGCGAGAGCATTTTTTAAATGTGATTTGGCAGCATTTTGTTGGGGGATCATGGCTTATAAAAGGTCAAGTAAAGTGTTTCTAATTATAGCCTGTCAAGTAGAGCCTCAGAACACTCAGAGCCATTTGTTACTATTGAGTCGAACCTTGATTACAGCAAAAGACAGGCCGAAGACAATCCATTACCGGGAAGGAAAATCCTGCTTCTGGAGGATAGTTTCTGTCCAGGGTTTTAAGACAAAATAGCCTGTGCAAAAGTTGTAGAGTTTTAACCTTGGTCCTTCTGTCATCTAAAGCAGGGTAAGTCTGGCCTTTCTCATACGAATGAATTTGGATTAATTTTGTGAGTACATTTCTGTTTCACTTGGAACCACCCTGAGCCTCACAATGGGCATGAATGAAATCAAGGGAGAGGAAGTGTGTGTGTAGACATGTTTGTGTGATGTGTGAACGCAGGCATGTGATGGTCAAGGCCCTTTTAAATTGTTTTAAATGGTGATAAAATACACACAAAATAAAATGTACCAAGTCAAGTTGTACAGTTCGGTAATGTTAAGTACATTCACATCGTTGTGCAATCAATCTCAAGAACTCTTTCCTCTTGCAAAATTGAACTCCGTTCTCAGTGAACAATTCTGTGTTCCCCTTCTCACCCTGCCCCTAGTAACCCTCACTCTGCTGTCAATTTCTATGAATTTGATCATTCCAGGTCCCTCATGGACACGGAACCGTACAGTATTTCTTTGTGATGGACTCATTCACTCAACGTAATGACCTCAAGGTTTATCCATGTTATAACATTTGTCAGAATTTCCTTCCTTTATAAGATGGAAGAATATTCCATTGTATGTATATACGTATTTTGTTTATCCATTTCTCTGTCAGTGGACACTTGCGTTACTTCCACTTCTTGATTATTGTGAATTATGCTTCCATGAACATGAGTGTATAAATATCTCCTTGAGACCCTGCTTTCAATTCTTTTGGGTATACCTCCAAAAGGAGTCCTACTGGATTATTTGGCAATTCTATTTTCAATTTTTTTTTTTTAAAGATTTTACTTATTTATTTGACAGACAGAGATCACAAGTAGGCAAGAGAGGCAGGCAGGGAGAAAGAGGAGGAAGCAGGCTCCCTGCTGAGCAGAGAGCCCGATGTGGGGCTCGATCCCAGGACCCTGGGATCACAACCTGAGCAGAAGGCAGAGGCTTAACTGACTGAGCCACCCAGGCACCCCCTTTTTTAAATAGCCATTCTAGTGGGTATGAAGTGGTATCTAATTGTGGTTTGATTTGTATTTCCTTAATGACTAACGATATTGGCTATTTTTTCATGTGTTTATTCTTCTTTGGAGACATGTCTCTTCATGCCACTCAAATCCTTTGCCCATTTTTAAGCTGGATTATTTCTCTTTTTCCTGTTGAGTTGAAAGAGTTCCTTAGGTATCCTTGATGCTAGACTCTTATCAGATATATGATTTACAAATATTTTCTTCCATTCTGTGGATTGTTGTTTCCTTTTCTTGATAGTATCCTTTCATATAGAAAAGTTTTCTATTTTAATGAAGTATAAAAAATATACATATTAGTTATTTGTGTTTTAGGTGTTATAGCTAATCCAAGGACACAAAGATTTAGGCCCAAGTTTTCTTTTAAGAGTTTTATAATTTTTTAAATTCATTTTTAAAGGAATACAATTTAATTTTTTTTTTAAACTGGGGCCTAAAGGACAATATCTAAAGCTTGGATTCCACACTGAAATCCACATAGACAGAAATTTCCACAGCAAACAGATACATGGAGTCAGTCATTCTGCCATAGTGGCAGCCCTGAACTGGGCTCTTGGGTGTGCAGCGGAGACTAAGACACCATGATAGCCTTGAAGAAACTCATAAGGTTGTGTGGGAGAAGGTTTCTGAACAAATCATTATTACTGTATTAGTCCATTCAGGGGACAGTAACAAAATACCAGAGACTGAGTGGCTTACACATGCAAATTTATTTTCCCAGAGTTGTGGTTGCTGGGAGTCCAAGATCAAGGTGCCTGTGAAATTGGTTTTTGGTGAGACTTCTCCTCAGCTTGCAG
>PISX010014356.1:0-53302 GCA_004024625.1 Mellivora capensis
TGAATGGATAAAGAAGATGTGGTATATATACACGATGGAATACTATGCAGCCATCAAAAGAAATGAAATCTTGCCATTCGCAACGACGTGGATGGAACTAGAGGGTATCATGCTTAGTGAAATAAGTCAATCAGAGAAAGACAACTATTATATGATATCTCTGATATGAGGAAGTGGAGATGCAACATGGGGGACTAGGGGGGCAGAAAAAGAAGAAAAGAAACAAGATGGGATTGGGAGGGAGACAAACCATAAGTGACTCTTAATCTCACAAAACAAACTGAGGGTTGCTGGGGGGTGGGAGTCGGGAAAGGTGGGTGGGGTAATGGACATTGGGGAGGGTATGTGCTATGGTTAGTGCTGTGAAGTGTGTAAACCTGGCGATTCACAGACATGTACCCCTGGGGATAAAAAATTTGTTTATAAAAAATAAAAATTAAAAAAAAAAAGACAGTAGTGATGAGTGATTTTTTTTTTTTACCCTCAAACACCAAGACAATTTTTGAGCACTGTAAGGGTGTTTACACTCACAGAGGTGTGTTGGGGAGAGCAGTCTCAAAGTTGTTAACTGTCCATTTGCAAAGACAAGTGAAAGGAAATGGACTGCATTAGGAGAACTAAGCAAATATTCTCCTGTGTAATGGAAGGCAGGCAGCGGCTGAGGAAAGAGTTAAATCATGAGGTTGTTTATCTTGATTCAGTCTCTGTACAGCTTGCGCTTCATCTCCACCTGCCATGGTTAGAACTTTCTTCTACCACTTATTTTTTAAGGATTTATTTATTTATTTGAGAGAGAGAGAGAGGATGCATGAGCGGGGGAAGGGCAGATAGAAATGGAGAGGAATAATTCTGGGCAGACTCCCTGCTGAGTGTGGAACCAATTCGGGGCTTGATCTTGCGACACCAACACCAAGATCATGACCTGAGCCAAAACCAAGAGTTGGACACTCAATGGACTGAGCCACCCAGGTGCCCCTCTTTTACCACTCAAGGAGGACCGGGTTTATTCATTTTTTAAAAGATTTTATTTATTTATTTGACAGAGAGATAGAGAGAGAGCACAAGTAGGCAGAGAAGCAGGCAGAGGGAGAGGGAGAAGCAGGCTCCCCATAGAGCAGAGAGCCCGATGCGGGTCTGGATCCCAGGACCCTGAGATCATGACCTGAGCCGAAGGCAGAGGCTTAACCCACTGAGCCACCCAGACACCCCACAAGTGGGTTTATTCTTAAAATGCAAAGGCAAATTAGAGATCAGAGGTACCTAGACAGAACAAAGTAAATCAAAGCCATTCTTAATCCAGGGTAGCAGATCAGAAAGAAGTACATTTTGGGTTGTTTTTGAATATTACAGTTGGCTCTAGCTAACAGTGCTCAGTGCTTGCAAGCTTAATTATTCTCTACAAAGATGGTGGTGTTGGGGGAGATAGCTAGATAGGGTTGATAAGGTTGGAAAGGAATTGGTTAGTCTTTCCATTGGCTTGGAATGACTGACAGTGTATCTCTTGCATTTACCATCATGGATCAGAGACAAGAACAGAGGTGGTAAATGAGTCCAGCCCTGAGACACCAATGAATTACATTACACTTTAAAGAGAAGCACCTCTGGGAGATCGGGGTGTGTGTGTGTGTGTGTGTGTGTGTGTGTGTACACAACACCTATTTTATTAAATATTGAGTCTTTCTTACTATTTATCTCTGGTGCAGCCCAGAATAGGGATGATCTGGCATAAATGTTAGCCTAGCTAGAGGTACTCAGAAAGCAGTGTTGGTAGGTCAGTCTTGATCCCTGTTCTGTTCCTGGTTCCACATTCTACTACTTTAAGACCATGAGGAATAGGATGCTCTCCATCCTTCTGGGTCCCTCCCTCAGAATGACTACCAGCTCACTTCCTTGAGAACTTGGTCCAACCTAACCATGTATTTCTCAGGGCTAGACTTTTGTTGTGTTTGCATGTGCAGAAGGACGTGAAGATGCACTATAGCTTAATGGTAACTATGCAAATTCAGATTCTTTGGGTTTAAATTCCACCCATACCACCTATTAGCTGCATTACCTGGAATAAATCATTTTACCTCTCTATGCTTCTGTTCTTGTCTTTAAACAAGGGATAACCGAAGAGCCTAATATAGAGGCCCATTGTGAGAGTTAAAGAGATAATCCATGTGAAGCAGTCAGCTTGGCACATTATAAAGACTTAATACATGTGAGCTGTTGTTATCATTATCTTTACTTTCATGGAGGAAGAGAGAGATTTCTGGAGCAGGCAGAGAAGCCCATAGTAGAGGCAACATAACTTAAATATTGGGGGGAACTGTAAAACCACTATTTTGGGCCCTCAGGATAGGCTTTTCCTTGGGTGATTGCCATTGATATCGTGGCCAAATTAAGCTATTTAACAGAGTCTTGGTAGGAAGGATTTAGAGAGTAGTGTTTCCAAGCAGGGAAAAGACTGGACAGGGTTTGCTTATAAGGGACCCTAAGTAGGAAGAGGCAGAGGTGACTGAGTGCATTAGCAGGCAGTAAGGCTAATTTCATGGGGGGTAACAGAGGGGAATGGGTGTTGAGCCTTACTTTGTCCTTCCCCATCCACACTCCAGCAGTATCTGAAATATCTGAGGCTCTCTGACAATGCTCTGCTTTCCTTCCTATGGCTTTTGAGCATACTCATCATTTTTCATATGGCCAGTTCTTTGCTTATGCTATTCCCTCATCCTAGAATACCCTTGTACTCACCACTTACCTGGTTAACATTTATTAAGCCTTCCTTCTCCCCAACTCCCTCCTTAGGGCTGAGTTTAATGCTTTGGTTAATGTTCCCACAGTCCCCAGTAATTCTCATAGCATAACAAATGATTGCAGTGTGTTGTAGTATCAAGTACACTTGTTCCCTCTACTACAGTAGCCATGAACCAACCGCATGTGGTTATTGAGCACTTGAACTGTGGCTAGTCTGAAATAAGATACATTATGAATGTAACATACATACCAGAATTTGAAAACTTAGTATGAAAAAAAGAATGTAAAATACCTCATTAATGATTCTGCATATTGATTACATGGTGAAATAATATTTTGAGTATCTTTGGTTAGATAAAATATAGTTAATTTCATCTGTTTTTATTGACTTTTCTGAAGATGGATCATTAAAAATGTAAGATGACCAGTGTGGCTGTCATTATATTTCTGTTGCAGTCAGCTACATGAGGGCAGATACCTTGTCTGTTTTCTTTACCATGGTGTCTCTGCTGTCTGCCACAGAGTAGCACTCCCTAGGTATTTCTGAATAACTGAATGAAGGAATTAATCTTATATCTGGGCTTGCACTGTACCCTGGAACTTTGGCTGGAAGGCACATGGAATCATCTTGGATTTATTCCATCTTCTGGGTGACAAGGTACTTCATTCATATTACTGGATGTCATGTCTTTAATTTCATTAATGACAGGAACTTGTAGCTGTGACTAAGTGATGTTACATTGTTCCACTTACAGATTTATAATCTGTAAACCCTTGTCATGTCTGTTCAGAGACGTGATGTGAAGAGGAGGAAATAATTCCCCAAATGAGGGAAATTTAAAGTAAAAACTTAGCATGATGAGCACTGAGTAATGATGTATAGAATTATTGAATCACTATATTGTACACCTGAAACTAATATAACACTGTACACTAACTATATGGGAATTAGAATTAAAAACTTAGTAAAAAATATCTCAAAGAGAAAAAGCAGAGGTGACAACAGGACCCAGGACTTTGTGGCTAAGAGGAACTGTAATAGGGATGCCTGGGTGGCTCAGTTAGTTAAACATCTGCCTTTGGGTTAGGTCATGATCCCAGGGTCCTGGGATTAAGCCCAGCATCTGGGCTTCCTTCTTATTGGGAAGCTTGCTTCTCCTTCTGCAACTCCCCTCACTTGTGCTCTCTCTCATGATCTCTCTTTCTTTCTCAAATAAATAAATCTTTTTTAAAAGAACTTGTTAAAAGGAATTGTAAAAGTTTTCTATTGATACATAAAAATTTACTAGAAACATAATGGCTTAAAAGAACATAAGTTTATTATATCACAGTCTCTGTGAGCCAGAAATCTGGGCACAGCATTCCTGGATTCTCTGCTCAGGGTCTCACTGAACTGAAATCAAGGTGCTTGGTCTGGGCTACAATTCCCATTGGGGCTGAGAGCCTCTTCTAATTTTATTCATATTGTTGGAAGAATTTGATTTTCTTGTAATTGTTGGCTGGAGACGGCTCTCAGTTCCTAGAGGCGGCCCACCGTTCCTTACCATGTGGCCCCCAAAGGCAGTTCACAAGATCAATGTTTGCTTTCTTCCAATCCAACTAGCATATGTCTCTCTGACTTCCTCTCCCTCATCAGCCAGAGAACTCTCCTTGCTTTCTTTTAAAAAAGATTTTATTTATTTATTTGACACAGAGAGAGATCACAAGTAGGCAGAGAGGCAGGCAGAAAGAGAGGGGAAAGCAGGCTCCCTGCCGAGCAGAGAGCCTGACATGGGGCTTGATCCCAGGACCCTGAGATCATGACCTGAGCCAAAGGCAGAGGCTTAGCCCACTGAGCAACCCAGGCACCCTGCTTTTAAAGAGCTCATGTAGTTACGTCAGTCCCACCCAGATAATCACCTAAATCAACCGATTTGGGACCTTAATTACATTTGCAAACACTTTCATAGCAGTACCTTGATTGATGTTTTATTGAATAACTGAGAGAACATGTGTATGCACCAGTGAATGGGAATCATGGTGGCCCATCTTAGAATCTGCCTACCACAGGACCTCAGAAGAGGTCTTCCATTGCTTCAGTGAGAATGAAATTATGAGCAGAAACTGAGTCTACAGATAGAGCCAATTCTTTCAGAGCCTGAGAAAGCCCATTTAGGAAGTGGCCAAAGGACTTGTGGAGGGAACTCTGAAATAAGGAAATGTGAGGATTAGAAGGCATGTGAAAGCTGATATAAAATAACCCTCCCATTTTACATATGTGGAAATGGAGGCCCAGGAAGCAGCCGCCTCATGTTCCCTCTGTAGAATCTTTTGAGAGCTGGAAGAGTTGGCGGATGGAACATTTGAAATCTGGTGAGATTAAAATCTCTCATCCAAACTAACTTTCTCACTTTTCCCATGACTACCTTATTCTGAACCAACTTACAGCCCCAAAACACTTTTATTCTTTGAGTTTTACAAAAATAGACTTTGTTCATAACATTGAGTACATCCTCTTTCACATCTAACCCTGAATGTACTGAACGTTAGGTCATGAATTGTGCTGAATTTCCCATTTTTCAGAAGAGTGCTTTCTTTATTTTTTAAAGATTTTATTTATTTATTTGACACACACACACAGAGATCACAAGCAGGCAGAGAGAGGCAGGCAGAGAGAGAGGAAGGGAAGCAGGCTTTCCACTGAGCAGAGAGCCGGATGCGGGGCTTGATCCCAGGACCCTGAGATCATGACCTGAGCTGAAGGCAGAGGTTTAACCCACTGAGCCATCTCATTTTTTAAAGAGGCTCTAAATGATGAGGAACTTGGAAAAAGAAGTGGCTTTATGTCTCGGTCAGGACGAAATACAGTGATGGAATTATTTGAGGACAGGATTATAAGGGCAGGGACTTAGAGGACCTGGCAAGTGCAGGCTGGGAGTCTTGATAGTTTGGATGGAAATAACCTTTGAGTCCCAAAGTCCTCTTGCTCTGACTCCTCCAAAAGGATCTGATGAGGAACTCTGAAGAGAACATAACTCCATGGGGTCTCAGAAGAACATTAACCTGAGTGACATTCTTAGGCCCAAAGTTTAAAAATGCACACATATGGTTGTTCCTCCAGTGCTGACAGTACGTTGTCAATGTGAGGATATGAGCAAGTATTATTTTTTTCAGAGGCAGAGAAAAAAATAAAAATGGAATCTCTGGGGTCTGCCCGGCATGACTGAATTTAAAGACAGCTGCCTCCTGTGTTCTTTACCTTTGGATTTAGGCTGAGGCCTGTTTCGGATCCCTGTCAGATCAGCTTAGATAATTCACTGAAAATGTTTTCTTCTCATTGTTCCTGTTTCCAGGGGTTTAGTCACTGAGAATAATTTTTCTACTGCAAAATAATCAATAGCTTGATGGCAGCTGACTTTTCCCACTCACGGCTGCAGTCAATTCTTAATTCTTCCGGGGATGTTTATCTAGTTGCCTGATGCTTCAGGCTACCTGTTTGATGACTTCAATTTGCTTCTGGCCTTTGGGGTCTTTACTCTCCTTATTACCACCTCCACCACAGCGTCACAAGAGGATAGAAGGTACTGGCAAAAAATCAGTTCACATTCTTGTTGTTTGAAGCTTTAAGGAAAGGTCTGGGAGAAGCTGGGGGTAGAAACACACTATTGATTCTACTGGGCTATGGGGAATTAACTGTCACCTATCCCTTTCTCTGATTTCCCTGTCTGCCCCATTCTTACATATAACCAAGAACTGATTTAGTGATCCAGGAAACTCTCTGGCTTTGCAGTATTAAATGGTGTCCACTCTGCCAACCCACAGAGTAAGTGTGATAGGCAGTTAAAAAACAAGAAGAGAACAAACAAAAAACAACACAGAAAAGCCTCCAGGTGATCAGTATAGGTGCAAACATTTAATTACCTCTTTGCAGCCAACTCAAAAAAAAAAAGGTTTTCTCCACCAACCAATGATGAAAAAGAATATCCATAAATTTCACCATTTATACTGATAGCTGAAGCTGCTCTTCTGTTCTTGTTAACCTCTATTGTGAAACTGTTGTAACCTTTGATTTTCCAATCCCAAAATGAATAGGGATAGAAGTGCAGACTCTCAGTCACATGTTTGTGAATGAATCTTTCATTACCACCACTACCTCCCTGTCCTTTCTTTGTGCCCCCATGTGAATGTAAACTCTAAAGGGAATAATAGCTACTGAACGATCAAGATGATTGAATCTACCTGCTCCAAGGACTAAGGCTACTGTGTGCTCTGTGTTTGTGGCCATGTTTCATGCACATAGGGAGACTAATAGGGAAAAAGAGTCCCTCCATAAGGACACTAGGGAGCAAGAGCCATGGATTCAAAAGAATAATTTTTATATTCCAAATGAACTACTTACTAGCTTATGATCTTGGGTAAATTATTGACACATCTTGCTGGGAAACACAAAGTCTAGGTTGCTGAAGAATACCCATTCTGCATCTCCCACAGGATTGTTGTGAGGAATGAATGGAATAATTATGTGAGCATTTCTAGCAAAACACCTGGTACTTAATGGGTTTTCAGTAAAAGTTTGTAGATTCTGAATGATGACTCTAAGGGGTCTGGCTTAAGAGGCCCAGGAGCTCAGTAAGCAGAGCTTAGGTGTACATTTTGGAGAAGATAAGTAAATAAGGAATTAGTGGAAGAAGTTACTGTCTTTATACTGTAAGAATTGGATATTCTAAGCCACATTCAGATTTCCATTTACCCCAATCCTGTCATATTTGCTAGGAAATGGGAGTACTTTTCTAGGATTCAAATACTCCACTAAACCATTAAAGTACAGTCAGGGAGGAAAGAGCCTCTGATTCATCGTGTGTGTGTCCCAGGATAGGTCAAAAGTCCTAGTTACCAGCCCCCACACAAGCACAATTCACAGGAACACAAGCTTTATGTGAGGGTGTATGTGTGTGTGTGTGTGTGTGTGTGTTTCACTGCTGTATCTCTAGTGCCTAGAAAAATCCCTGACACAATACATGCATTGAATGGATGAGTGAGCGCTCATTCATTGTTCCGGATAGGACCATGTAACCAATAACTATATATTGCTTTTTAGTTTAATTGTCACGGAATGATAGTATGGAATCTAGAAAAGGCCCTGTAGTTCCAAAATTACAACCACAAAAAGAAAATTAAGTTGGTAAGTCTTTCCAACTTGGAATAAGCTTAGGAAAAGAGAAAAAATATGTGTTAATCACCATGGGATTTGCTGGAAATAATTTTTTTACTGGAGCAGGATTTACTGATATGGAGTTATTGACAGCAACACTAACACTTTCTATATTCTTATTGTTTAACATTTCTCTATACCAATTCCAATACCGTGAGGTTCTCTATTAAACCCATCCTTGGAGATTGGGGAAGATTTGTTACAAACAGGACTTAGTTACTTTAAAATTCTTCATTGTCTTCTTCCTTCTTGTCCTTCTCTTTGCAATCTTCCCACTTGCCACTGAAATCTGTTCCCAACCACCAGCCTCTGGTAGTTTCTCACAGTCCTTAGAAGATCCTTTTGCTGAAAATCCCAATTCTGTGACTTGTGGACATGTTGGTCCTGGAATGGCCAGATCTTGGCAAGCAGGTCTCAGGCTCCTGTGAAAAAGCCTAAGAGGCTTCCTGTCAGATATAGATTTATCTGGTTTCCAAGTCTTCTTGTCTCTGGATCTTTGTGTCAGCCTCTACTATTTCCTTGCATTTGTCTTGCCATCTAGCTTCTGGAGTCTTCTGTTGATTACTTCCCTGGCTCTGATTTGTCATTTTGTTCTGACCTGCAGTTTTCATGAATTCCCTGGAACCGGACTATTTTTTTGATATGTTTCTATATTCTGATTCTATAATCTACCTTTATCTACAGCTATAACTCCAAGTTTTTATGTAGCTCAGTGCCTTTGCCTGATATCCTCATATTCTTGATGATCTAAGTACTTCCTAAGTACTTAGGGGAAAATGCAAGGTGGGACCAGTCAAAATAAAAGGAAATTTGTGAAAGGAGTAAGGGCAATTTCAACCAGTAATCTTATATCTTTCCTCTATTTATGTAGGCAGGGACATGGTGTCCTCATCTTTTCCATAGGAATTCTGGTCTTGGAAGCTTCATTCAATCTAAGTCATCTTAAAAATGAACTTTACCTTCTTAGTGATGATGGTCCATCTCTGAGCAGAAATGGAGATGACTAATGATTACCCAAGCCCTGTTTCCTCAGACAAGAAGAAAAAAGTTTCTTCTATCCTTGCTGTGATTGTTAATTTTATGTGTTAACTTGACTGGGCACTCTTTGTGCCCTAATATTTGGTTAAACATTATTCTGAATGTGTCTGTGAGGGTATTTTGGATGAGGTCAACATTTGAATTGATAGACTAAGTAAAACATATTTCCCTCCCTAATGTCAATGGCACTCATCTAATCAGTTGAAGGCCTAAATAGAATAAAAACCCTGGCCCCTGATTAAGACGGAACTCCTCCTGCCCAACTGCTTGAGTTGGACACTGGTCTTTTCTTGCCTTCGTACTTAAACTGAAACATTGGTTCTTCTTGTGTCTCAAGCTTGCCTGGCTTTGGGCCTAGGACTTACATCATTGGTCTCCTGGATGTCAGGCCTTTGGACTTGGACTGGAACTATACCACTGGTTCTCCTAAGTTCCCAGCTCACTGCCTCACCCTGCAGATCTTGGGACTTGACAACCTCCATAGTCATGTGAGCCAATTTCTTATAATCAATCAATCAATCAATCAATCAACCAATCTCATGTTATTGTGTTTGTTTCTCTGGGGAATCCTTATTAATATACATTTCCTTACACATTGACTGCTCCATGAAGAATAACAGATAAGACAAATTTTTAAGAAATCTTATTATACATTTTTGTTGTGTGGACTCCCAGTTTGGAGCCCAATGCGGTGCTCAAACTCACAACCTTGAGATCAAGACCTGAGCTGAGATCAAGAGTCATATGCTTAACTGAATGAGTCACACAGGTGCCCTGGAAATCTTACTATTCTTGAGAAAATATTTCAAATTAGAGTAAATTTGGAGGAAGGAAGCTTTGTTTAAGAATCAAGAGATCAAAATTGTAAACCTGACTCAATTTACTTGTGGCGTGATTTTGGTAAGTCATCTCCCCTGTATTACTTCCATTTTATAGTGAGAAGAATGACTGTAATGAATGTTCACCATACACTCTGACATAAATATGCTATTAAAAAGTCAAGTAACAACACGGAGGACATGGGGAGATGGAGAGGAGAAGAGAGTTGGGGGAAACTGGAGGGGGAGATGAACCATGAGATATTTGGACTCTGAAAAACAATATGAGGGTTTTGAAGGGGCGGGGGGTCAGAGGTTGGGTGAGCCTGGTGGTGGGTATTATGGAGGGCACATATTGCATGGAGCACTGGGTGTGGTGCATAAACAATGAGTTCTGGTACACTGAAAAGAAATTAAAAAAATAAACATTAAAAAAAGGTCAAGTAACTTAATTATTGTCAATGAGCAATAATATCAACTCCCAACATTTTTTCCCTTTTAACCAAGAATAATATGTTATAATTTTCCTAGATGCTATTTATACTAAGGGCAATATGAAGCACTTGCTTTCTTTTGTGTATTTTAAATAGAAGTAGAGATACAGTGTCTTCCAGAAAGAATTTTGTGTGTGTAAAGTTGCAACAATTCAACAAAATTATGTGCAGGAAATAGGTGTCCAGATATTATTTAAAAAGTCTAGCCATATGTAATCAAAAAACCCTATGAATTATGGTATTTCAGTTTATGGGATAGGCTTTGATACTTTATTTCCAAATTTGTTGTTGGAGATAAAAACAGCAATTAGGTCAACATGCCATTTGTCAAAACTGCAACTTATTAGGGAACATACTAAAGCTTATTTTATAGATTCCTCCATTACTGACACCATTCTAAAAGGGTCAATAGAAACAGGTTTTGTCAAAATAGGAATCAAAAAATTTTGTGAGCAGGAGACATAGGTAACTGACACCATTTCCACAAAGAATGCCCAGAAGACCATTTTGGATGCATCAGCACCCCTGTACCTCTATTCAGATTATACCTCTATCAGGATACCCTCTCTTTCCAGTTGTTGAAACCCTCCCCACAGGCCATAGCCCAGTTTAAGTCCAGTCTCCCCTAGGAAGCAGTTCTTGCCCACCAGAGCCCTGCCTGCGATCTGTCTACCCACATGATTTGTGTCCAGCACTAATTTGGCACTTGGTGGTAGCACAGATTCCACAAGGCGGTATGTATTCTCTCCAATACTTCACGGCTTGGCTAAACACTTGCAGCAAAATCTTGGACAGATTGCTAGACTTTTCTGGACCTCCATCTCTTCATCTTTGAAGTGAAGAATTTGGATCAGAGCTGTGGTTTTCAGTTTTCGTTTTGGTCATGGAACCCTTCTTGCAACAAAATCTGTAGAACTCCAATACACAATACAGAGACAAAAAAGGGGGTTTCTTTTTAAAAACAAGGCTATGGACTGAGAGTCTTCTGGGTACCAAACCAAACCAAACTAATAAAAGTCAAACCAAAAATAAAAAACTTAGGCCCTTCTTAATACTGGTTTGAGGTCCTTCTGTGGAATCCTAAAAGCTCCATGAGAGAGTGTGAAAGCCACTGAACTAGATGATCTCTAAAGACTCTTTCTAGCCTCTGTAGTCTATACTCTCTGTGCATATTTGCAATACAGTTTTGGCTGGATTACAAGTTTCTAAAGGGCAGTGATTGTGTATGACATTGGATTTCTGAATTATATATTGTCTGTGGAGAGAAGATACTACCTTGAGATATGTGGGACAACAAAAAGGGTGAGCTCCCTTGGAGTAAAATTTAGTCTTCTATTCAATAGTCAGAGGAAGGTTTTGCTTTTTTTCCTGGATTAAGGAGATAGAGGCAATAGTTACCACATTCTGACCTTGACCTTGAGTCTTTGAATTTGCCCTTTAGTAAACTTATCTAAGTTTTCTCTTCTTAGGACCTCTACACTTGGTAGCATTGGTAGACTGCTTGACTTACTGGGTAAAAATTATTCAAGTCTCCTTGGAATCCCATCTAATTCTATAATTTGAGAGACAGACTCTACCTCTTTTTGGAGAAGAAGAACGTATGTGTATGTGTGTGTGTATGCATATGTTTGTGCATATTTATGAAGTTTTATAAGTCCTGTTAGGTTTTATCTTTTGAAGTACAGGGGTCAAAGCTTAACTAAGTAAGTTTGATGTTAGCAAAAAATGTCCTCAGATCTGAAAGTAGGCTATGTTGATATTTTAGATCAAATAACAAAATTCTTTTTTCTAGATCCCCTTTTATCATTTTCTCAAAACCATTTCATACCAAAGAACTTGTCATCATGTGTCTGAAAATATGTTGATTCATTGCATTAACATAGTGACTATTACATACCCATGTTATTTGTATACTCATCATTTTATGCATGTAAAGTACAGAGGCTTACTTTCAGAGAGAATAAACTTCAAAAAGAGCCAACAAGGGAATATTTATGGTCTCCATTCTAGGTGCTGGGCTTAAATTAAATAAACTAGTTGAAGTTTTGAGGTCCTACAAATATCCATAGGTCCATTACTCTTTTCTTCTTGCTATTAGAAGTTGTGACTTGTCATTCACTACCAGTTTTAGTGACCAGTTTCATGTAAGTTTGAGACTAGAAGGGATACCTGAGTCCAAGCTCCTCATTTAATGTATGTAAACATAGGCCCCGAAAGATGGTGTGCTAGTTAGTAGAAAAGTTAGTGCTAAATTTAGTAGTGTATTGTATTCTTTACTGACAAACCTTCTCATCTCTCAACTTCTAAATTGAGCCAGCAGGGATGTACATAGCCTAATGTGGGGTCCCTGAAGTGATCATTTGAATGAAAAGAAAGGTGGAGATGATTTCATTTTCATGGCAGCTTCATCTTTAAAAAGTAGTCCCTTTCTGTAAGATATGGCAGAATTTTATGTGATAGGATGAGGAAAGGAATTAATGTGTTATTGAGTATATGCTCAGCACTTTACATATATTATCCTGTGTAATACACACAACAAACCTACAAGGTAAGTATTTACTCATAATTTAGAAAGCAGTCCAAGCCTCGGAAAAGGAAAATTGGTGGCCTAGGTTCATGGGTGGTGAGCATGAGATCTGTGAATTGAACCAAGATCTCTCTGAATCTGCACACACATTCTTGTTAGCTACTATAGCATTCAGAATCCTGGCATGCTCTGCGAAGGATAAGAAAACCATTACTCTTACTACTCAAATGATTTCATTGTGATTCATTCATTAGCTGTATTTCCCTTTGTTTATGGGATGTGGATATTTTTGGTTTCTTATAGAGTCATTAGAAAAGACAAGCATTCTGGGGTTAAATTGTCCATCAGCTTCATCTTTCTCTCATTCTGCTGATCTCTCTTAGAGGAATATGCTTTAGCCATCCTCATGCAGGATGTTTTACTAGGTGAAAAAAGCATTGCTTTAGATACTCTACTTCATCACTTGATAAATTGTCTTTGTATATTTTGTAATTGAAGTTTTGGTTTATTGGTCCTTTCTCATCAACCAATTCTAATTACTTTTTTTGAAGGGGAAGTGAAGTGGGAGGAGAAGGCATTTGTAATTTGATGGAAGAAAAATAACTAGCATCAAGTATTTACATGTGCCAGGGATTGTGATGGGCATATTGTATCTAACTCAATCCTCACAACAATATTTCAGAGTTATATATCTACATTTGAGAGAAGGGGGAACTGAAGTTTCAGAAGGCTAGGTAAATAGTGTGAGTTAAAAATGCAGAGTTAGGATTCGAAGCCAGGTCTTTTTTTTTTTTTTTACTCCAAAATCCAAGGTCTATTCCACTATACTACTCAACTTTCATTTAAAACATGGTTACTGCTTTCTATAAGAGTCTAGATAAACTGAGAAATCTCAGTCTTGCTTAATTGTCTTAAATTCTGGCTCCCCCTCTCTGGAGTTTTCTCTGGAGTTGAATGAACATCATCTACCATCTTTCCCAGAAAGAAAAAGGGCAGAAAGCACAGCCCCTACAGATGTGGAATTAAAAGTTTATTTTCTGTTTCCTCTTGTCTGCATGGATGAAAGGTCTAAGTATATCTCTCCTGCCTCTAGTCAAATCAAAGATGGACATCGAATGGCTTCTTGGCCACTATGAAAGTCAGACAGTATTTTTATTGTCATTTTAACTGCTAGCATTTCTTCAAACCTCCTGTTTCCAATTTCTGCACCTGCTAACTGGCTAATTTTGTTTTCAGCTTGATGAAGCTTGTGTATTCTTAATTATGTTAATAGGAGCAAGCTATTTAAAATATTAACATTTAAAACATGTACTGAATACCAACAAGGTTTTTTAAAAAAACAATAATTTATTTAGATAAAATTAACATAATATAAAACCATTTGAAAGTGAACAATTCATTGGCAATCAACACATTTACAATGTTGGGCAACTGTCACCTCTATCTAGTTCTGAAACATTTTTATCAAGACTGAGTAAAATCCCTAACTCATGAACCAGTTCTTCCTCATTTTTACCTCCATCCCCAACTCTATCCCAGCCCCTAGCAACCACTAATTTGCATTTTGTTTCTATGGTTTTATTTATTCTAGATATTTCATTTAAATGGAATAATATAATATATGACATTTTTTGTTTGGAATCTTTCACTTCATATAATGTTTTCAAAGTTCATCCACATTGTAGAATTTATTGGGACTTCGTTGCTTTTTATGGCTGAGTAATATTCCATTCCCTATATATATTGCAATTTCTTTGTCCATAAATTCACTGGTGGACATTTGGGCCATTTCCACTTTTTGGCTGTGGTAAATGGTGCTGCTATGAACATGTGTGTACATATATTTGCTTGAGGATCTGTTTTTAATTATTTGGGGTATATACCAAAAAGTGGAATGAAGGTGCATATTACAATTCTAGTCTTTGTTTAACTTCTTGAGGAAACACGAAACTGCTTTTCAAAATGGCTGAACCGTTTCACATTCTCATCAGCAATGTACAAGTTCGAATTTCTTCACATCTTGGCCAGCACTTGTTATTGTCTTTTTTATTTATAAATTTTAGAGAGAAAGAGAGTACACAAGTTCATGAGATGGGGATGGGCAGAGGGAGAGGGCAAAAAAGGTAGAGAGAAGCAGACTCCCCACTGAGTGTGGAGCCCAACATAAAACTCGGTCTCACAACACTGAGATCATGACCTAAGCAGAAATCAAGTCAGACGTTTAATCCTCTGAGCTACACAGGCAGCCCCGTCATTTTTCTTTTAATTATAAACTATCCTAGTGGCTGTGAAGTTCTTCATTGTGGTTTTGATTTTTATTTCCCCAATGACAAATGATGTTAAGCATCTTTTTATGTGTTTGTCAACCATTTGTGTATTTTCTTTGGAGAAGTACATAAGATTTTTTCTCATTTTTAATTGGGTTCTTGTCTTTCTGTTGTTGAGTTGCAAAAGTTTTTTATATTTTCTGGATACTAGGCCCTTATTAGATATCTAACTTATAAAACATTTATATGATTCTTTAGTTTATCTTTTCAATTTCTTGATAATGTCCTTTGATGCATATGTCTTTATGTATCAATTAAGATGATGTGGTGTTTCATCTTATTTCTTTTTTTTAATATATTTTTTTAAGATTTTATTTATTTATTTGTCAGAGAGAGAGAGAGCGAGAGAGCGAGCACAGGCAGGCAGAGTGGCAGGCAGAGGCAGAGGGAGAAGCAGGCTCCCTGCCGAGCAAGGAGCCCAATGTGGGACTCGATCCCAGGACGCTGGGATCATGACCTGAGCCGAAGGCAGCCGCTCAACCAACTGAGCCACCCAGGCGTCCCTCATCTTATTTCTTTTAATGTAATGATTTACACTGATGGATTTTCTGATATAGAACCACCTTGCATTTCTGGGTTAAATCCCATCTGGTCATGGTATATAATCCTTTAATATGGTGTTGGATTCAATGTGCTAGTATTTTGTTGAGGATTTCTACATCTGTATTCATAAGGTATATTGTTCTGTAGTTTACTTGTGATGTCTTTATCCTACCTTACAATGAGGTAGGAAATTTTCTCTCCTATTTTTTCAAAAAATTTGAGAATGATTGGTGTTAGTGACTCTTCAACTATATGGGAGAAATCACCAGTGAACTTTTCATTACTGAGAGGGATTCTTTTGTTTATTTTTACTAATTTAATCTCTCAGAATTTATATTTCTTCTTCATTTTTGGTTAATTTGTAAGTGTTTAAGAATTTGTCCATTTTGTCTAGGTCATCTAATTTGCTGTCATAGAATTGTTCATAGTATTCTGTTACAATTCATGTTATTTCTGTAAGGTTGGTAATAATGTTTGCATTTTCATTTCTGACTTTAGTTATTTGCATCTTCTCTCTTCTTGTTTTACCCAAAGGTTTGTCGATATTGTTGCTCTTCTGGAAGAATCAGCCATTGGTTTCTTTTATCCTCTGTATTAGTTTTCTGTTCTCTATTTTGTTTAGCTCTACTCTGATCATTATTTCCTTTCCTCTGATAGCTTTGTATTTATTTTGCTCCTGTTTCTAATTCTTTAAGGTATAAAGTTATGTTATTGATTTGATAATTTTCTTCTTTGGAGTATAGGAGCTTACAACTCTAAATTTCTTTCTTAACAATGGACTCCCCCGGGGGTAATTTCTATCGGTTTCTTTTTTTCTGGCGAATGGGCCATACTTTCCTGTTTCTATGTATGCCTTGTGATTTTTTGTTGAAAACTTGATATTGAATAAAATATGTTATATAGCTCTAGAAATCAAACTTCTACAGAGTTTGCTATTTTTTTGGAAAATTTTAATTTAATTCCAGTACAGAGTTCACTACTTGTGATCATAGAAGTCTATAAAATTCAAAGTATTTTTGCATAGACTGTATTCATTGTCATGTGTATTCAGTGAAGTCACTTTTTCTTTAGTTGTGTTTAACTAGTATTTTTTTAACCGGTGTAGTTTTTTTGTTGTTGTTTCTATTTTTTATTATTTATTTACATTTTTATTTAAATTCCAGTTAACTAGCATACAGTGTAATATTTGTTTTAGGTGTATAATATAGTGATTCAACACTTCCGTGCATTGCCAGGTGCTAGTCACAAGTGCACTCCTTAACCCCCATCACCTATTTCCCCCATCCTCCCACCCACCTCCTCTCTGGTAACCATCAGGTTGTTCTTCATAGTTAAGAGCCTGTATCTTAGTTTTCCCACCTCTCTCTCTTTTTCCCTATGCTTGTTTGTTTTGTTTTCTTAAATTCCACATATTAGTGAAATCATATGGTATTTGTCTTTCTCTGATCGACTGATTTAAATAGTATTTTGATTTCTTTGAATTCCAGAATACACACACACACACACACACACACACACACACACAGCCTTCAACATCAAAACAAAAACCCAAAAAGCCCACATATCCCAGTCTTTGCAGATTGGTTCTGTGTTGGGACAATTCAATTTCAACACTTAGCCAGACTGTTTACAGCTCTGGCATGGCCTTCACTTCCTGTCTACACTGAGCCTGGAGATCAACCAGAGGTACAAACTTAGGATCTTCTTAGGTCTTTTCTGAACATATATCCTGCCTTGGGAATATGTGTGGCTTTCTAAATTCCCTAGTATACATGGGTAATTTTGAATGTCCTTCTTTCCCAAAAAACTTTTTCCAGATAATCTTTCAGTCTTTAAGCAGTCTATTATTTTTCTGAACCATAATCTTTTACCCCAGGTGGGTGCAGTTTTTTCATTTGCCTTACAACGTTTTTGAGCAAACTCCACTATTTTTCTGCCCTGAGTGATTTCTGAGTTAAGTGAAATGAAGATGAGTGCCTTACATCAGTTCATCAGGGAGTTCCCAGACAGTTTAGAAGAGATAAACTTAATAATAATCAGATAAGATCTACTCTACTCCCTCTAGAAACAGGAACCAGGGTCTCATACAAGGAATGGAGTTTGTTTTCTTCAAGACTGCTGCTGAGCTGTAGAGGGGGTTGGTAAAAGGGCAAGTAAAAATGCCATAAAGCATTCCTAGAGTGTGGGAGTTGCTTTTCTTCTGGATTCAGCATTTTCTTGGTTTCTATAAATCTTTGACTATTTTCCATAATCCTGACAAAATACATGATGCCAGTTTCTGCTGTTTATCAATGTTTCTAGGGAGGGATGGGAGTTTGGATCTGCCTACTCTGATATTTTTCTGATATCACTCTCACCAACAAAGTTTTATCTGGGCTATTGAGTCCAGGGCTTGTTCTGGAAGGCTTGGCTTGAGAAGACTATTACATTTTCCCACCACGGATACTTCTCTGCAGTGACACTTAAAAGGAACCCTGGTCTTCATATGCCTACCCCACATAGTCTTATAGTTAGGCCTAGAGGATACCCACAAGTATTTGAATGTTTATGGGTGATGGGAAAAAACTCTGTTCATTATTAAGGCAATGGGAAGAGAAGTCAAGCAACATTGCAGTCAAGTGGCCATATTCCAGTCTTCCCTCAAAATATGTCCCCACAAATGGCTTTCATTGATGCATTTACTATCCTCTTGGGTTGTTCTTTGTTACTTCTCCTTTCTTTCTCCATCAATTGTAAATACCTTTGTTCAGTGGAAGACATTTTTTTTTGTTAAACATACCTCTGAAATATTATTACATACCCACCATGTTAGGATATTTCTCTGGTATCTAGGTTTACCTGATTGGTCCTCTTCTCTCAGTCTACACTTAGCAATTTTTGCAATTCATCTACCATTCCTAGTCTGGACTCCTTAACATTGAAGGCTCAGATCCACTCAAAGTCTACTCCATATTTTTCTTTAATTCCCCTCCTACTACTGCTACCAAAGGTCAGGCAAAATAATACATTAATCAGATTTGCCCTATCTCGATAACACTGGCTATTTACTCTGGAATCTAACCCTTTTACCTATTGGGAAATTCATGATAATTTTCTTTTGCCATCTTGACTTTACCTTTTTTCCCCTCCTAAATCTTTTTTGCAGCATTGCCCTCCATGATAGGTACCTTTTTTAGCCCTTAGTAGTGGCTCTTAGAACTAAGCCATACAATTTCCTCTTCATCTCATTTTTTTTCCCCTCTCTCTTTCTCTCTCTGCTATGGATCCATTTATTCTTACCTTTTTCCAAAATCTCTGACTGTACCTTGCAAACAGGTAGCTTCCATTTCTTTGGCATTTTCAGAAAATGTAGGTTATGGTACTGTCAGACAAATTGTCAAAGCTGCAGTTGCTATAGGTGAAATGGAGACTAAGTGCTTGAGTGTACAGATGAGAAATCACAATAATTTCCTTGCAATCTAATTGGACCAACTTTCTACAGCAAAGAAAATTGTGGGTAATTTTCTTCTACTTTGGGGGGCTGTCTATATTTATACTGGATTTTAATTGGAAATTCACTGCTAATATAAGATTCAGGACATTTTGTGACCCCTTAGAAGCATTCAAAAATATGAAATTAAAAATAAAGATCCCCCCCTTCTTCTAAGAGTTGAAAAGCTTGGCAAAACCAGGTGCACGTATTTTTCCACTGCAAAAAGGAGTACCAGATGCAAAATCATCACTTTCTTTCACTAAGAGGTGACCAATGCTATAAAATATGAAGTCAGAATGATGTGGAATGAAGCCACAACAACACATGGAGCTCTTAAAAAAGGAATTTTTCTGGATAATAGAATTTTCTGGAGTTCAAATTTACCTCTTTGCATTTCGATGATTTTTAATTTAATCTAGAATGTTTTCTAACATGTATTGCATACTTCCTTGCATCCTTAAGTAGAGTATATTGAATATAATTTCATCTTTTCTTGATGACTCAGGGCTCATGCTGTGATTTTTAGCTTCTCAATGTGCTGTATCCAGTGATACCCTCAGGGCCTATTACAGGCTATAAGAATGTTTGCTCCAATACTAAATGTTCCCAGACTGCAGAGAGTTATTTTGTCAGCTTTTTCCTAGTTTTTTTTCCCCTCTCTACCTTTTCTATAAGTGTTCTCCTATCTTTGTTTTAACATCCACTATATCATGATGTTCCTAATCTTTTGTAGGATTAAAAATAAAATAGCTAAACTTGGTTATAATTGTGCATAAAATACAAGTGTAGGGATCCTGAATCAAGTCCTATCACAGCTCACCTTGAGAGAAGCACATGTGTTAAAATGCATGAATGCAATGCTCAGATACCCTCTTTGCATTGTTGCTGGTTCTTAGCTACATGACAGTTAAGTGATATTGTGAAGTTAAAAGGTGAGGTTAGGAAAGGTAGAAGGTTGCTTTTTACAGTAACTTTCAAGTTATTGTAAAGCCAGAAGGTAGTTGACAATGTACTTCATGTTACACTCTGCTGTTCTAAAATGATACCCTTATTACTTCATCTTTCAGAGAAATACATTAAACCATAGCTGAGGGCCATAATTTAAGCATACCAGTGGGTTGTGCCTCTTTGCTGCAACCTCAATTTATGATCTCATGATCATCTTATACTTAAAGCTGAGGACTCTGAAGACTTTCACTTATAGGTCCTGTAGATGGGAGAGATGAAATAGACAGCAAGGGTCAGGGTGAAGCCCCTTTTTATTTTTTATTTTTATATTTGCATGAAAATAGAAGCTTCTGGTTTGATCACATTCCTTGGTTTGAATATTGCAACAGAGATGATTTCTTCCTGGGCAAATGTTCTTTGAGGGCTTAAATGAAAAACGCTCCTTTGATTATTCTCTTAAGGAATAACTATGATAGGAGTTTTTCACTCATGTTTGTAGTGAAAAAGACATTTGCAGATCCTTTTGACAAAGCCAAGTGTCTTGTTTGGTTCTTTTATGTATCCTGAGCTACAGGGAGCCTCTGTTACTATCTTCCAGAGCCTAAAATCAACTGGAAAAAACAGGGACAATAAAAACAGCAGATCTGTGCTGAATCAGGTTCAGTGAGGAACATTCAGATGTTAGTAAGTCTTGTGTCTATCACTTAATTCAATCAATGACTTATTTTATCCCAACCTCTAGACCCAAATCATTTTTTATGAAGAATAAAAATAGCCCAATGTGACCTTGGCATTCACCTGAGTACTGAATGTCTTGGAGGGAAGGCAAGCACAGACAAGTTTTTCACTGATGTATCTGTTCATACATTGCTTCCCTAATTACAGTCCTTCATGGGGGACCAGATGGCCATTAATTAAGGAGGTTCTCCAAATAAGAGACCCCAGTGTACAAAATCTTCTTGTGTTCTACATCTAACAGATGCTCAGTCTAACTAGCTTCAGTTTTGGTATCCAGGGTTATGGGGTACTTTCCTTTTGGGTAGAACATACAGAACATAGAGACAGCCCAGAAAAGATGGTGCCTTACATAGGTAAATCCTTATTACCAGTAGTGTATTAGTTGGGGAACCATCAGCACCCAGCTCTTTTGTATGTCTCCCAATGTAATGAGAATTGATATGTATGCACATGACCCTTAAGCCTTCTAGGTCCCCAATTTCCTTCCAGATCACTAACAGGACCTTAATTTGTATTCACTGTAATCACCATACCAAATGTCACTTTAAAAATGTTTTAGCTAATTCAGAACTTCTCTACTAGCTAGACTCTTTGATGAACTTAGAACAATCCATTTCCAGACTCTGACAGATAATTTAGTTTTCATTAGGTAGATGGCTAGTTAAGTTTACACCCTTAAAGAACAAACTGATAATTATGCATGTCACACATGGAAAAGTTCAATGATATGAGTCAGTTGGAGTGTGACCCTTTCCTGTCTTGTGCAGACATACTTCTGGGAGATCAACTGATACACAATGAGGAGGAAGATAATGGGGGAATTACTGAAATTATTAATCTGTGTTCTGCTGGAAAAAGCTACAAGGTATATATTTTGGTAACAGAAAAAGAATGTAGGTGGTCAAGAGACTTGCATTTTAGGGCCAAGTCTTCTATTAAATACTCACATGACCCATAACTCTACTTACTACAAAATTATGTTTACCTCTACCTATCTCACAGGTTTGTAAGAAGATCTTTGGGTTTCCTAAACTAAGACAAGGATTTAAGTGTAAGTAGTTTTAGAGTTGAAGGGATGCTGACAGAATAATGGGGTAGTAAAATAAGGAAGAGAAGAAAGCTGGTATTAAAGGGAGCTTTATCAAACTAGCTACCATAGAGAGTGACTGATGCCTTAGACTTCAGGGGAAAGTCTGAGAGGCAGGGTAAGTCATTTGCTTCAGGATTATCCCACCTGAGAGGTGAGGTGATACTAACTCCTGTCAGTCTTGTTTAGGAACATTAATGCTGTGATATGTCCAACCTGTCCCACAGGTTGGCAAAACAAGTTTTGGCATCTAGAGAAAGTCCTCAGGAAAAGAAATGAAAATGCTGGCAGTAGGAAGCTGGGGTAACATGCTTTGAAGTGGTGAGTGTGAAGGGGTATGGGCATGATAGCATCTGCTACATTCAGTACAAGGGCATTTTTGTATAAATAAAAGTTTTTAATAGAGATAAGCATTAGAATTATAGTTGTCTGCTAATACCCATGAACCTGATGACTTTCCATATGGTTGGAAAGAAACTGAAATAATGAGTATACCATCTATTAAATACTTGCTGTGTGTCAGATACCATGATATGTATTTTAAATACATTGACCAATTTACTCCTCTTTATGAGCTAAATATTGCAATTATCTCCATCTTGTAAGACTGAAGTTCAGACAACTGACGTAACTTTCTCAGGGTCATAGAGCTAATAAGGGGCAGACCTGGGGTTTGAACCCTGGCATTTAAACAAGCCATCCCATACTGTTAAGATCACTATATTCTACTTAAAAACCTTGGGGGTAAGGGATGGAACTGCATCTTTGGTGACCTTGAAGATTCTGTCTCTTTAATGTTTCCTTTATTATCAACTGCCTTATTTCAGCTGGTAAAGAGGATTGAAGATATCTTGCTGAGGTTTCCTTTGTTGGTTTTTGGACCAGTGCCTTGAAAATGACAGGGATCTCTGATCTACTTCTTATAGGTTATATTGCATATAGCTCTGTAATGGGAAAGAAATCAACATGTTTTATGAACATGGCTCCCCTTATTGAGGAAAGATATTTTATAACTTGACTCTTTTTCTCATCCTCAATTGTTTTAGCAAGCTGGTCAATTTGGAAAATATTTTTTGTTTTACCGGTCACCTTATGGACAGTGGGATGGTTACTCAAACGCAAATCAAATAAACCAAGCTTTATTTGCATGTCTCAATCCACTCCAGAAAAGCAGCATGGGGAAGCTATAGTGTTGAGGATTAGAAACTAATTCTCTATTTGCAGCCTATGATGAAGCTGCCAGATGCTCAATACATATGACAAGTGCATATCTTATCTGAAAACTGTCTTCTGCAAAGACTTTGGTATAAACCTTCTAACTGATGTCCATGAAATGACAGTGTTGTAATCAAGTTTCCTGAGTGACATGACAACAATTAAATGTACGATCTGTGGGAAAGGAAGATAAATGATGATGTACATTTGGAGGAAAAATAGAAGGTGCCATATTGGACACAAGGACTCTGAGGTTATTGATGGACTGTGCTCAGTTGCTCCAAGAAGCAGGAATGTTTTTCCTTTAATTCTCTTCCTCTATCTGAATCAACGATCTTCAATGGTCTCTTCTGTGTGTATACTTATCACCCTCTGAGACTAACCATTCCAAACACAACTCGTATCCCGTCTCTGACTCTTTTTGGGCTTCTATTAGTACTGATGGCTTTCTGCTCCTTTTCTTTGGCTTACTTCCTGAAGGTAATTGTCCCTCTCTTTTCTTCTCATGGATTGGTCCTCTTCAGTCCCCCATACCTGGCTTCTCCTCTATCACTAATCCTAATTATAGACTTTGTCCCACCTGAGTCTTTATTCCCACTGCTAAAGCCCAGTCTCCATACTGGGCAGACAAAAAGTATTAGTAGGCTGATTATCTGTTCCAAAGTCTCTGCCTTTAAAACCATACATGGTAAAACTTGACTATATTTCTCCACCCCAATTTTCATTCAGGTAAATCCCTATTCTGGTCTGAAAGCCTACCAGGTCTGATTTTGTGAGCCTTAGTCTCTCCATCTGAACTATTCTTGCCTCTTATATATGCTCATGAGAATTCTCCCCAGTGTTCCCCTCCACAAAACAATCCTTTCTCTATAACATACTATATACTTCATACGATTTGCAATCATTCTTTATGATAAATACTTTTGTATGCACTATATTTACATTATAGAAATGCTTCATTTAAGAATATCATCTCCTTGGGGGCACCTGGGTGGCTCAGTCAGTTCAGTGTCTGCCTTCAGCTTGGATCATGGTTTCAGCGTCCTGGGATTGAGCCCTGCATTGGGCTCCCTGCTCAGTGGGGAGTCTGATTCTCTCTCTCCCTCTGTGCCCTTGCCCCCACACACACTCTCTCTCAAATAAATAAATATATAAAATCTTAAAAAAAAGAATCTCATCTCAACTGGATTGTAAACCTCTTGAGACAAGAACTGTGACATATATTTCTTCTGAGTTGTCACAGTTCTTTACAGAATGCCAAGCCTAGACATTCTCACTTTTAGGTTGGTGAAAAACTAGACATTGTTAACTATAATGTGCCAGTGTATCTTTGATACAGCCATCAAACACATCCATATAAAAAGTGCTTAAATGTGTAGGTTCTTCAATTTAGTTTTACTGTGAGCTTGGGTTGACATCATAGCCTACTAAGAAAAAAGAACCTACCTGTGGCAGAAGATACAATGGGGATGTTGTAGGTAGTTAGCAATTTGCTAAGGAAACTCATCACATGTAAATTTCAAGTTACACTAAGACAGCCCTTACTTTTGGAAATAACTATTAGGCGGAGGAATGTTCTGATCTGCTATAGAGTAAATACTTGTGTCCACCCAAAATTCATATGTTAGAAGCTAATGCCCAGTGTGACACTATTAGAAGGTGGAAATTTGGGGAGGTAATTAGGTCATGCCAGTGATGTCCTTGTGAATGGGATTAGTGTTCCTAAAAAGAGACCCCATAGAGCTCCCTAACCCTTCCTATCATGTGATGATACAGTGAAAAGATGGATGTCTATGAACCAAGAAGTGGGTCTTCACGAGACACCAAATCTACTGGCACCTTGATTTTGGACTTCCCAGCTTCCAGAACTGTAAGAAATAAATGTTTGTTTGTTTGTTTTACAAGCCCCCATCTATGGTATTTTATTATAGCAGCCTTGATGAGCTAAGGTACTATCTTTTAGGGATAGAATAGAAATTTACCTCATTCTTATAGTGAGGAAAGCTATGGGGCTCTTTGCTTTGAGTAATTAACACATTGCTGTTTGATAGTTTCTCTGCTGAGAAGAGGCAGAAAAGATAGACAGGAAACTCAAAAGGAGAAACTTCTGAACTAGTCTTTTCTCATTCTAGAAGCCTTTTCCATGAAGTCTTAGATAGAAACTGGGTACGAATAAAAACTTTTCTGCCTGAGAAAAAGAACCCATGGTTCTTTTGTTGGTAAGGCAAATAGAAATCTTGAAGCCATGTACTAGTCAGGAAGGATTTTTATTTAAAAATAAAGATTCAGATTGAAGTAGAATACAGCACCAAATTATAATCTGAGGATGAGACCATGCTTTAGTTAAACTGTAGTTGATAATGGATTATTTAGAAAGACACCAAATATATGTGTATTTTTCTATAAATGATTTTATGTGCCTGATCTTTAAGCATGTCTGAACATATTGCCTAAAGTAAGATACACCAGCAAAATACAATATTCTTTATAAAATGTAAAGTCTTAGAAATCCACCGTTTTTGTTGTGATCTAAGGTAAGCACACACATAAGAGTTTAAATTTCATCATTCAAACCACTTACTCAAGGAACTTACTGCCACCTGTTGTTCATGTATCTGAATTACATGAAAAGTGCCTGAAGGGTATCTGAGTCTCTTGAGGGATGAACTACATAACTATATATATATATATAACGTGGCATTTGCCACCTATACTGACATCTTGATAATTTTATGAGACATCTGTATATTTCACTCTTAAGTGAGAGATAGCATTTGGAAGAGAAAATTGTGATAAGAGGAAGAAAGCTTGGATTTTATTCCAGCTTGGGAAAGTCATGTAACTTCCTATACCTCAGTTTCCTTATCCATAAAATGGGATGATGATAATGATTGCCCTTACATACAGAGAGAGGGGTTTTGAGAATCCAACCAGAGACTATTGTGTGGAAAAGTTTTGTAAGATTGTGTATACCATATGCCTATTCTGTGTTGCCAATGTAAATGCTGAATAGGAAATGAAACAACATGCTGTCATGGGCTCAATGAATATTAAAATGCGACAGTTCACCTTCCTCCAATACCAGGTTAAATCTACTTTGGTTCCCCTGTGCTGTTCCAATATCTTGGGAGATTCTATGTGGCTACTCACCCTTAAGCCCCTCAGCATGATATGACGTTTGACAGAATTTTCCCTAGCCTAGAATATTCCACTTCCTAATCCCTCTTGATTATACAAACTCCACAGTGCTTTTAACTATGTTTTCTGAAGGAAAAGGAAAAATGACTATCCCTCTGGACCAATAGTTAATTAAAAAGAGTAATTAGGAGCCCTGGATTTTTGCCCCATCTCTGCCAGTCTCTCATTATGCAACCTCTTATAAGTCATTTAACTTCTTTTTAAAAATTTTTATTTATGCGACAGAGAGAGAGAGAGAGAGAGCACAAGGAGGTGGAGTAGCAAGCAGAGGGAAAGGGAGAAGCAGGCAGAGGGAGAGGGAGAAGCAGGCTCCCCACTGAGCAAGGAGGCTAATGTAGGTCTCAGTCTCAAGACCCTGGGATCATGACCTGAGCTGAAGGCAGATGCTTAACTGACTGAGACACCCAGGCACCCCAAGTCATTTAACTTCTTTATGCTAATATTTCCTCATCTATAAAACAGAAGTTATAATCTTTGCAATTTCCCTGTTTCACAAGGGTAGTGTGGTAGGCTGACAATAACCCCCCAAAACATATCCATGTCCTAATTTCTGAAACTTGTGAATGTTACCTCATATGACACAATAACATCTTTGCGGATGTGATTAAATTAAGGATTTTAAAATGGGGAAATTATCCTGGATTATTTGGGAGACCCTAAATTCAATGATATGCATCTTTTTTTAAAAGATTAAAAAAATTGGGACGCCTGGGTGGCTCAGTTGGTTAAGCGGTGCCTTCGGCTCAGGTCATGATCCCGGCGTCCTGGGATCGAGTCCCACATCGGGCTCCTTGCTCAGCAGGGAGCCTGCTTCTCCCTCTGCTTCTGCCTGCCACTCTATCTGCCTGTGCTCTCTCCTTCTCTCTCTGACAAATAAATAAATTTTTAAAAAAGATTAAAAAAATTATTTATTTGACAGAGATCACAAGTAGGCAGAGAGGCAGGCAGAGAGAGAGGGGAAAGCAGGCTCCTTGATGAGCAGAGAGCCCAATGTGGGGCTTGATCACAGGACCCTGAGATCATGACCCGAGCTGAAGGCAGAGGCTTAACCCACTGAGCCACCCATGTGCCCCATGATATGCATCTTTATAAGAAGGAGGCAGAAGGAAATTTGACAACACAGAGAAGAGGGGAGGTAACGTGACTACAGAGTCAGAGATTAGAGTGTTGTGGCCACATGTCAAAGGTTTCTGGTAGCCACCAGAAGCTGTAAGAGTTAAGGAACAGAAGATTCTCCCCTAGACCCTCTGGAGGCTGTGTGGCCCTGTCAACCTTGATTTTGGCCCAGTAATGCTTATTTCAGACTTGTGGTCTCCTGAACTGTGAGAGAATACATTTCTGTGGTTTTAAGCCACCAAATATGTGGTGATTCATAACAGCCAGCACAGGAAACTAATAAAGGTGGTATGAGGATTATAGGCTCCTGGTGCATAGAAAATAACCAATGAATGTTACACTGAACTCAAATCTGTCACAGATGTGAAAAATATAAAGTGCCATATGTTTGTAAGAAGCAGTCATCATAACTTGATTTGGAGCCCCTATACATTGGCCTTCAGGAATTCATCTTTAGAGAGTGGAAATAGTGCTCCAATAATGCCGGGTTGTTTAAAGTCAAGGGGGGCAATTGAAAAAATATTATGTGTGGGAGAGAATTAAATATCCAAATTATTTATGTGAAACCTGAAGTGGTATCCTCTATATGTAGACCACTTTGATCCATCAGGCTTGGAAAATATAGTCTGTGTGGTTCCCCAAGGGTTAATGTCCAGTATCTCTAACTGAACTTATTTCTAGGACAGTAGTTCTCAACCGGAGGCAAGGAACATCAGTGATAATTCAATACATTTTTGGTTGTCACGATTTGGGAGGGAGGGAGCTTTTAACAGCTAGTGGGTGGAGGCCAGGGATGTTGTTATGCATCTTACAGTGCAGAGGATGGCCCCACAACAAATCATTATCTGGCTTAAAATATCAAGAGTGCTGAGGTTGAGAAATCCTGCTCTGGGGAGAAAGAAAACTAGTAGCAGTCTAAGCTGTTCCCTGTGTTTTTAAAATTTACTTCTTCTGGATTACAAAAGAATATTTTTAAAAAGTTCATTCAATACTATGGGACTTGGTGGGATGGTGAGCTCATTAGAACCCTCATCTGGATGGCTTTGTTGGCTTACGGCCAGTGGAAGGAAAAGTTTTGGAGTTCTTTCCAAAGCTCTCATTACAACGGACAGTTCTTCTGGGAGGATGAGCTGAGCCAGAGCCTGGAGTTTCTCTCTATACCAGTTCTTGGATCAGTGGCTTCATCTTCAACCCCCTGCAGGTTGTCATGCTCTTACAGTCACCAGAGCCCCCAATATATTATTTAGAATGAGAATGTTTGTTTATGTGCCTAGACAAAGTGGATCTGGCATTTTCATTGCACTGCAGTAAAAGGTTAGAGCTTACATAAGCCAGATAAATGCAAAGTCAAGGTGACTCTATTTTATGTATCACATTAACACAGAACTGTAAATCCTTGGGGGCACATTTTAGGAATCAAGGGAAGTCATAGCTATACTGCCTAGAAAAGGAAAAAGATGCATGCAATTTAGAGAAATAACATGGATAATGAGAACTGTGTAGAAGTATAGAACCTTGACATCTTTCCCATCTGGAATCTACCTCGGTTGTGAAGGAAGTCTGTAAAGGAGATTCAGCAGGACCAAGTCAGATGGACCAACTGTGTCCACTTCTCTCCTTCTACTTTTGTCTACCTTATCCTGACCATATTATTTTTGTCCCACTTTTCCTGCTCTCCAAGAGTTAAAAAGAATGTGCAAGCTAGAACTTTCCTTGGCCATTTACCTCACTTTAACAAGGAACTTTTCCACCAGACAATGAGCTTCACGAGGGTAGGGACCCTTGTCTTACTTCTTCAATCTTCAGCACTTTGTGCAGTACCTGCTGCATAGTAGGTGCTCAAATATTTGTTGGAGGATGAATGAATGAATTCTCTTCTCAAGTCTTTTTTTTTTTTTTGTCTTTGTTGCACCTGAGGCCCATATTCTGGTTTGTCTTCGGTGATTCTGTTGGTCAGATGACTGACATCCATCCACAAATATCCATTGAGTATTCCTTGGAAAGTGGTTTTCAAACTTAATCAGCCATCAGAATCATGGAGAGGGCTTGTTCAAACACTGATTGCTGGCCCCAAACACAGAGTTTCTGATTCAGCGGGGCTTGAGAATTCACATTTCTGACAAGTTCTCAGGTGATTCCAGTGTACTCTAAAGTGCCCAGAGGCAGCATACTTTGGGAACCACTGTCCGAAGTTTATGCTATGGTTTTGTGTAGTAGACACAGCTTGTCACAGCTGAGAACAACAGTGCTATTGATTAGCTCTTCTGGTGAAGAGGAAATGGCGTGAAGTAAAAATAAATGCTCAACTTTACCAATATTTCTTAAAATGCTAATTTAAAAAAATGAGTCTTCCTCCCCAGCAGAGCAGTTTAGAAAAAAAAAAAGGAGATCATTCCATAATGGTAAGAAAGTAGGTATTTCATACTTGACTTGTGGGAGTCAACTTTGGTACAGCCTTCCCTTCACTGTCTATTTCTTATCCTTCAGATCTCAGCTTAATTGTCCCTTCCTTACAGAAGACTTTCATGCTTGCCTAATCCAAAGAAAGATTGTTCTTATCATTCATAGTGTTTGATATTTTATAAACCTCTGTGAATATTTATTAATGTGTTTACTGATTTAATGCTTGCTATCCCTACTATACTAGTCCCTGGAAGGTTGTGTCCATATCTATTTTGTTCATTGCCCTATCTCTAGCACGCAGTACTATGGCATCTGATAAGACCTCAATTACTTGATTGATATCTGTTGCTTCGTGCTGTTTATAGTTGTAAACAATTTAATTATTTATTTTTTATAGTCATAAATGATTTAAGTGACAAGCAATAGGTGTTTGGTTAAAAAAATATGGTACAGGCAGTTAGTGGACAGTTTGAATCTACGAAATATATTTTTGTAGAAATATATCTATTGACATGTAATGATGCCAAGAAATATGGGAGATGATAAAAGCAGGTTCCAAAACAGCAATATGACATGATTTTGGAAAAAAAAAATTCTAATTGACTCTAAGATGCCATGTTTTTAAGACACATCATCTATATGATAACCCTAACCATATTTGTGTGGGAAGGACTACCACATCAACTGTGAACATCCATTGGAAGACACAGTCCTATTCCAAATCACAAGCATATGAAAGAAAATGCATAATAGAGTCTAGTATACACAGCAAAGGGTTTGAAATATTATACACTGAGGTGTCAATAGTAGTTTTTTCTGGATAGATAGTTATGGATGTTTATTGGTATTTTGATTTTTTCCTTCTTTTTGCTTATTTGCAGTTGCTGACCTTTTGTAATGAGTATGGTTAATGTTGGAAATAAAAGGGAACCTCTTTAAAGATACCATGCTTATTCCTTTCTTCTTGGAGGTTAATCAAGGACAAGAGAAAATCCTCAACCCTGATTCCTGTCCCAACAGTGGAATGCTTAGCACCAAGTACCTATTGAGTTTGGATCATTGCAAGGTATTAACAGAAGCACTGGATTTGAAATGTCTAGACATGATTTTGAGTCCTGGCTCTGCTGAGTAAATTTAAAATGTATACTTGCTGTTTTTCATCTGTAGAATGGGATGATCATACCTATCTCAGTTGTTCAGAAATGACATGGGGCATATGAAAGCTCTCTGGATCTGCTCTTCATATGTGAATTGTTATTTTTAGTGCAAGTAGAGCAGCCACATTTCATTTCGCCTAAGTGATGCCAAGCACTAAGGGACTATCTTGTCTTCATGGCATTCTGGAATGCCCTTTTTTTCTGATTTGGGTAAGGAACTATGTCTTTTTATGCCCCCTTACCCAATTCCATCTGGAAACACCACCAACTTCAGGGGTCACCAGGGCAGGAACTGAGAGAGAAAGCATATGTTAGGGGTTAAAATATATTTTATTTGTAAATATAGCATATCTGGGACTAAGATACAAATGTACAGAGAGGCTGTCTGGATATAGGACTTGGTTAGGCAATTCAGATCATTTCAAAGAGCTTAAGATGCTGTGGGTACAGTGGTGGGAGAATTATACAGTCAAATAAGTTTAGCAAAAACTTAACGAAGCAAAAAACTACATATTTTAGTGCTCTCAGAGATGCACAATACACATTAGAACATTCAAGGCTGTGAGAAGTCCTACAGTAATGATGCCTATTTACCTTTGTTTATTCCAGCATTTTCCAGACAGATAGGACTCCCCCATGCCTTGTAACATTTGTTAAAATTCTGGATGAACACGTGCTGGACAATATTGCCTTAGATGATTATCTCAGGGATAGGATAGTTGGTTTCCTACATAGTGTAATGTAGAAGACAAAGTAATAATTAACATTCTGGTTCCCATTCTCATGGATGGCAATATTGCTTGACAAAAAACAAAAATAATAACTGGGGTTGAGGGGTTGAGGAGAGTGACATCACCAAAATGGCAGCATAGGTTATTCCTGACTTTGCTCCCCCTCACCTGAAAAACCAATATTTAAGAATGAAACACCACTGAGAAAATCCTAGAACATGGGGGCAAGGCTGAAGTGGCCCACTGCATCTCAGAGTCCAAGAGAGACTATCTTAGAAGGATAAGAGAAATGGTTATATGTTGACCACAATGCCCCTCCCCCAGGACAGTGCAGTACTGATTTGTCTGTTCTTTCAGTGGGAAAGAGAATTCAGGAGGGAGAACCAGCCTACCTTAGCACTGTGTGTCACTTTTTGGGATCCCCTATTCTGATCTTGGACAACAAGGACTGCAGGGTGGACTGCAGGGTAATCTGCAGGGCCCAGCCACTAAGAATATGACTATAATAGAAAAGGGGAGAATGGCTTGCAACAACCAGCACACAGATCTTGGCAGACTGAGTTCATACCTGCTGTGCCCAAGTAGTAATCCTAACCAGTGGCTTTTGCTCTTCTATAGAACAAACTCAGGGGTGCATTCAGCAGGGTGCAGATCTACATGATTCAGATCCCTAGACAAAAAGTTTTGCCAGGCCTAGAGCCTGGTGTGTCCATACACAGGCAAGGTGCAGCACCCTTTCCCACTGTGGAAAGTATCTTCCCACTCCATCTGACCAGAAGGGCTGGTGACAACTCCTGGGGGCTCTGTGTCCCTGGGGTACCTGAGCTTAGAGAAGGACAGACAGAGCCAATAGTTTGTGGTGCAAAACCAGTGGCCCAGTTTGGCCAGGAACTTGGGGTATATATCAGCTTAAATTAAGACAACAAATAGCTTTACCAGTTTTAGAGCTGCTTTTCCTGCTGTGCCCAAGCAGAGAATTCAATTAATAGCCCTACTTGTCACTGATACATCCTTTAACCTGTCCAAACAGAGAACCCAACCAGAACACACAGGAAGGTACAAACCCCATTCAACAGCCCCATGTACCATAGCACTTGAAACTAGAGCACAGCTCATGTCTTTCCCTCTCTGCAGAGCAAAATTGGTGCCCTCACCTGACCAGAAAATATAGTGTAAACTCAGGCCTGATTTGGACTTCCAAATGAGCTGTATAGGCTCTGGGCCCTGGCCTGCTGCCCTTCCATTGCAGTGAAGTTAAATCCTGACTCCCTCTACTACTGAGTATAATACCCAGTCCTGTCTATCTAATAAACCTGATCAGAGAATTCAGGGAATTGCAAAGCCTATCTTTGGGCAGGGAACCAAGCCAGTAGTCTTATCCAACTGTTTTCAGCCAGTGGTATACCCCTATTCCTATTCTCGGAGCTCAAATAGTTGCCTCACCCCAAAATAGACCATAAAAGCAGGGCCCACCTATCCAAAGACATTACTAGCAGACATACCCAGAAAACCAAACTGCAATGACTGGTAAAGAACTATCTCTGCCAAAGTGGATCTATAAAGTCTGAAAGAGGAGCCCCATTACTCAAATGCACAAATACCAACATAAAGAATCAAGAATAATAAAAAACGAGGTAAATAAGACACCACCAAAAAAAACCTAATAAAGCTCCAAAAAGCTGACCCTAAGGAAATACACATCTGTGAACTGTCAAAAAATTCAGAATAATCCTTTTAAGGAAATCTGGTAAGGTAAAGAAAACACAGAAAACGAAATGAAATTAGGAAAAAGATGTATAAACAAAACAAAAATTTGACAAGAAATAGCAACCATCAAATGCTCACACACACACACACACACACAAAAATCCCAGAGTTGAAAAATACAGTAACTGAAGAATTAAGTAGAGAATTTCAAAAGTAGACTTGATCATGAAAAAGAAAGAATTAGCAATTTGAAAGATTAGGACATTGGAAATTACCCAGTCAGAGGAATAAAAAGAAAATAGAAAAAAAGAATGAATAAATCCTGTGGGAATTATGGGACACAATGAAAAGAAACAAAATTAGCATTATTAGAATTCCAGAAAAAGAAGAGAAGAGAAAGATACAGAAAGTATATTTAAAGCAATAATGGCCAAAACCTTCCTGAACCTGGGGAGAGAAATGAACATGCATATCCATGAGGCCCAAAAAATCCCAAATGGATTGAACCTGAATAGGGCTACATTGACACACATTATAATTAAATTGTCAAAAGTCAAAGATAAAGAATTTTGAGATCAGCAAGAGAAAAGAGAGGAGTTATACATAAGGGAACTCCCATAAGACAATAAACAGATTTCGTACCAAGAACTTTTCAGATCAGGAGAGAACAAGATGACATATTCAAAATATTGAAAGGAAATAACTGTCAATCATCAATTCCATACCCAGCAATGCTGTTCTTCATAAACAAAGGAAGAATAAAGACTTTCCCAAACAAACAAAAGCTGTAGGATTTATTATCACCATACCTGTCTTATGAGAAATTCTACAGGGAGCTCTTTGAAGGGAAGTAAAAGAACACTAGTTAACATCATAAAAGCATAGTGTATGTCTCATTGGTATTAGTAAATATATAGTCTTAATTACATTCTACAATGGTAATAGTAATGAATAACTCACAACTCTAGTTTAAAAGTTAAAAAATGTAGCAAAATAATCATAAATAAATAACCTGTTAGTTACACAATATAAAAAACAAGTAAATTGTAACAGAAATAACTTAAAATGTGAGGGAAGAAGTAAAAGGATAAAATATATGCAATATATATCAGTTGATAATAATAAAATATGTGAGGGAAGAAGTAAAAGGATAAAATATATGCAATATATATCAGTTGAACATAGGGTATTATAAGTTTGAGGTATTTTATATATGCCTTAAGGTAAACACAAGGAACAATCTTGTAGTAATTACACAAAAGAACACGATAAGGAAGCCAAAGCATACCGATTCCAAAAAACATTGAAACACAAAAAATACATCAGGATAACAAAAGAACAATGGAGGTACAAAAATATATAAAATATTTAACAAAATGGTAATAGTAAGTCCTTACCTATCAAAATTATTTAAAATGTGAAGGGATTAAATTTTCCAAAAGGAACAAATGACTGAATGAATGAAAAAAGCAAGAATATGCTGCCTACAAGAGAATCACTGTAGCCTTAAAGGCACATATAGATGAGAGTGAGATGTAAAAGACATTTTAAGCAAATAGCAACAGCAACAATAAAAGTAGGAATGGTTATTTTATATCAGACAAAATAGACTTTAAAAATGGTAAAAAGAGACAAAGTCATTATATAATGATAAAAGGGTCAATACATCAAGAAGATATAACAATTATAAATATTTATGTATCCAAAACATCAGAGCACCTAGATATATAAGGCAAAAACAGAACTAAAGGATGAGTAAACAGTACTACAATAATTGTAGGGGACTTTAATACCACACTCTCAACAGCTGATAGATCATCTAGAGAATCAATATGGAAACAGCAAAATTGAACAACACTGTATAGATGAAATGAATGGTCTATCCAACAACAGCAGAATACACATTCTTCTCAAATACACATGGAACATTTTCTAAGATAGATTTTATGCTAGACCACAAAAGAAGTCTCAGCAAATTCAAGAAGATTGAAATAATACCAAGTATCTTCTCTGGCCACAATGTCATCGAATTAGAAATCAATAACAGGAGGAAAACTGGAAAATTCATGAGCACACAAAAATTGAACAACAGTCTCCTGAACAAAGAAGAAATTAAAGCGGAAATAAAAAAAATTTCTTGAGACAAACAATAATGGAAACACAACATACCAGAACTTATGGGAATGCAGCAAAAGCAGTTCTAAGAGGGAAGTTCATAGCAATAAAAGCCTATGTTAAGAAGCAAGAAAGACCCCAAATAAACAACCTAACTCTATACCTTAAGGAACACAGGAAAGAAGAACAAACTGCACCCAAAGTTAGCAGAAGAAAAAAATAATAACAAATATTAAAGCAGAAATAAATGAAATTGAGAATAGAAAACAATAGAAAAGATTAACTAAGAGTTGGTTCTTTGAAAATATAAACAAAATTGACAAACCATTAGTGAGACTAAATAAGGCAAGAAAAGAAAAGACCCAAATCAACAAAATTATGAATGAAAAAAGTGACATTAAAACTGATACCACTGAAATTCAAATGATCATAAGAAGCTAATATGAACAACCATATGCCAACAAACTGGACAATCTAGAAGAAATGGAAAAATCTTAGAGATGTACAACTTACCAAGGCTTACCAGGAGCAAACAAAATCTGAATAGACCAATAACCAGTAAGGACATGGAATTAGTGATTGAAAATCTCCCAATGAAGAAAAACCCAGGCTTCACTGGTGAATTTTACCAAAAATTTAAAGAAGAATTAACGTTGATACTTCTCAAAATCTTCCAAAAAATTGAAGTAGAGGAAACACTGACAAACTCATTTTATAAAACCAGCATTACTCTAATACCAAATAAGAAAAAGACTGTACTAGAAAAGAAAACTACAGGTCAATATCCCTGATGAATATAAATGTAAAAGTTTTCAATAAAATGCAAGTAAACTGATTACTATCACATTAAAAGGATCATTCACCATGACCAAGTGAGATTTATCCATGGAATACAAGGATGGTTCAATATACATAAATCAATCAATGTGATACATTACATTAATAGAATGAGAGAAAAGAATTATATGATCATCTCAATAGATTCAGAAAAAGCATGAGACAAAGTTCAACATCCATTTATTATATAAACTCTTAACAAATTAGGCATAGAAAGAATATATCTCAACATAATAAAGACCAAAAATGACAAACCCACAGCTAATGTTATACTCAATGGTGAATGGATTGAAAGCTTTTTCTCTAAGCTCAGGAATAAGACAAGGGTGCCTACTCTCATCAATCCTATGTAACATAGTACTGGAAGGCCTGAATAGATCAATCAGGTACGAAAGAAAATAAAAGTATCCAAGTTGGAAAATAAGAAGTAAAATTTCTCTATTTGCAGATAACATGGGTTTATATATGGAAAATTTTAAAGAGTCAGAATAAAAATACTGTGAGATTTAGTCAATGAATTCAGTAAAGTCACATGATACAAAATAAACATAAAAACCAATAAAATTTCTATATATTAACAACAAAATTTCTAAAAAACAAATAAATTGCTCCAATTTACAATACTATCAAAACCAATAAAATAATAAGGGTAAGTATCTAGTAGTAGAATTACTGAATCATATGGAATTTCTATTTTTAATTTTCTGAGGAACCTCCATTCTGTTTTCCACAGTGTCTATACCAATTTACATTTCCACCATTCCCCCATATCTTGCCAACACTTGCTATTTTATATTTTTTTGCTTCTAGCCACTCTGACAAGTGTAAGGTGATACCTAATATAATTTTGATTTGAATTTCCCTGATGATGAGTGATGTTGGGCATCTTTTCATGTGTCTTTTAAAAAAATTAATTTATTTTTATTTCTTTTCAGCGTAACAGTATTCATTGTTTTTGCACCACACCCAGTGCTCCATGCAATACGTGCCCTCCCTAAAACCCACCACCAGGCTCCCCTAACCTCCCACCTCCCCCTGCCCCTTCAAAACCCCTCAGGTTGTTTTTCAGAGTCCATAGTCTCTCATGGTCTTTTGTCCATCTGTATGTTTTCTTTGGAAAAATGTCTATTTGGATCCTCTGCCCATTTTTTATTTAGATTATTTGTGGGTTTTTTTGTTGTTGAGTTGTATAAGATCTTTATATTTTTTGAATATTAACCCCTTACCAGATATATCATTTGAAAATATCTTCTCACATCCAGTAGGTTGCCTTTTTGTTTTGGTTTCCTTTTCTGTGCAAAGATTTTATTTATTTATTTATTTATTTATTTGACATATAATGTATTATTTGCTTCAGGGGTACGGGTCTGTGAATCATCAGTCTTACACAATTCACAACACTCACCATATGTGCAAAAGATTTTTATTTTGGTATAGTCCCACTAGTTTATTTTTGTGTTTGTTTCTCTTGCCTGAGGAAATATATCTAGAAAAATGTTACGGCTGATATCAAAGAAATTTCTGCCTATTTTCCTCTAAGAGTTTTATGGTTTTATGTCTCATATCTAGGGTATTTACTTGGAGAAGACAAAAACCTTAATTCAAAAAGATACACGAACTTCTATGTTTATTGCAGCCTTATTTACAAAGATCAAGATATGAAAGCAACCCAAGTGTCTGCTGATAGATTAATGGATAAAGAAGATGTGAGAATACACACACACACACACACACACACACACAATGGAATATGACTCAACCATAAAAAAATAGATCTTGAGAAAAGGGATGGAGCAGCATTTATCATGAACATGGATAAAAAAGAAAGCCAGGGTAGCAATACTTAGATAAAATAGACTTAAAAAAAACTATAACAAGAGACAAAGAAGGACACTCTATAATCATTAAAGGGAAAACCCAACAAGAAGATAGAAAAATGGCAAATATTTATGAACCTGAAATAGGAGCACTCAAATACTTAAAACAGTTAATAACAAATACAAAGGAAGTAATTGGTACTAATATAATAATAGTGGGAGACTTTAACACCCCAGTTACATCAATGGACAGATTATCCAAACAGAAAATCAAAGAAACAATGGTTTTGAATGATATATTGAACCAGATGGATTTAACAGGTATATTCAGAACATTCCATTCTAAAACAACAGAATACACATTCTCTTCAAGTGCGCATGAAACATTCTCTAGAATAGATCACATATTAGGCCACAAAACAAGTCTCAACAAATTGAAAAAGATCAAAGTCATTCCATGCATCTTTTCTGACTGCAACTCTATGAAACTAGAAATCATCCATAAGAAAAAACCTAGAAAGAACACAAATACATGGAATTTACATAATGTTCTACTAAACAATCAATGGGTCAACCAAGAAATAAAAAAAGAAATGCAAAGTAAATGGAAACAAGTGAAAATGAAGACACAATGGTCTAAAATCTTTGGGATGCATCAAAAGTGGTTCTAGAGGGAATTTTATAGCAATACAGGCCTACTTCAAGAATCAAGAAAAATATCAAATAAACAACCTAACCTTATATGTAAAGGGGCCATAAGAAAGAACAATAAACAAAACCCAAAACCAGTAGAAGGAAGGAAATAATAAATATTAGAGAAGAAATAGACAAAATAAAAACTAAAAAAGAAAAACCAAAAAAAAAAACAATAGAACAGATCAATGAAAGCAGGAACTCATTCTTTGAAAAGACCAACAAAATTGAAAACCTTACCCAAAATTATCAAAAAAAGAGAGAGAAGGCTCAAATAAACAAAATCAGAAATGAAAGAAGAGACATAACAACCAACACCACAGATATATAAAGGATTATAAGAGAATAATATGGAAAAATTTTATACCAGCAAACTGAACAACTTAGAAGACACGGATAAATTTCTAGAAACATATAACCTCCTAAAATTGAAGCAGGGAGAAATAGAAAATTTGAACAGAACAATTACCAGCAATGAAATTGAATCATTAATTAAAAAAAACTCCAACAAACAAAAGTTCAAGACCAGATGGCTTCACAGGTGAATTCTACTAAACATTTAAAGAAGAGTTATTACCTATTATTCTCAAAGTATTCCAAAAAATAGAAAAGGAAGGAAAACTTCCAAATTCATTCTGGAAGGCCAGCATTACCCTGATACCAAAACCAGATAATGATGCTACAAAAAAAGAGAACTAAAGGACAATATGTCTGATGAACACAGGTGCAAAAAGCCTTAGCAAAACATTAGCAAATTGAATTCAACAATATATTTAAAAAATCATTCACCATGATCAAATAGTATTTATTCCTGGGATGCAAGGGTGGTTCAATATTTGCAAATCAGTCAATGTGACACATCATATCAATAAGAGAAAGGATAATCGCTTCTCGGCCTTTTGGCTAAGATCAAGTGTAGTATCTGTTCTTATCAGTTTAATAAGAGAAAGGATAAAAACCATATGATCATTTCAATAGGTACAAAAAAAGAATTTGGCAAAGTACAACAACCATTCATGATAAAAGCCTTCAACAAAAGGCATCCAAGTTGGTAAGGAAGAAGTAGAACTTTCATTATTTGCAGATGAGATGATATTATATATAGAAAGCCCTAAGGACTGCACCAAAAAACTACTAGAACTGATAAATGAATTTAATAAGGCCACAGGATATAAAATCAATGTACAGAAATCTGTTGCATTTCTATATACTATTAATGAAGCAACAGAAAGAGAAATTAAGAAAACAATCCAATTTACAATTATATAAAAAAATAACAAAATACCTGAGAGTAAATTTCACCAAGGAGGTGAAAGCCCCATACTCTGAAAAGTATAAAACACTGATGAAAGAAATTGAAGACAACTCAAACAAATGAAAAGATATCCCATGCTCATGAATTAGAAGAATAAGTATTGTTAAAATTTCTATACTACCCAAAACAATCTACAGATTTAAAGCAATCTCTATCAAAATACTAACAGCATTTTTCACAGAACTAGAAAAAATGACCCTGAAATTTATGGAACCACAGAAGACCCCAGATAGCTAAACAATCTTGAAAAAGACAAAGCTGGAGGCATCACAAGTCCAGATTCAAGTTATAGTGCAAATGTGTACTAATCAAAACAGTATGGTACTGGCACAAAAATAGACACATAGATAAATGGAACAGGATAGAAAGCCCAGAAACAAACCAATGATTACATAGACAATCTTCAACAAAGGAGGCAAAAATATGCAATGGGAAATAGTGTCTTCATCAAATGGTGTTGGGAAAACTGGGCAGCAACATGTAAAAGAATGAAAGTGGACCACTTTCTTAGACCATACCAACAATAAACTCAAAATGGATTAAAGCCTTAAATGGGAGACTTGAAACCATAAAAGTCCTAGAACAGAGGACAGGCAGTAATTTCTCTGACATTGGCCATAGCAATTTTTCTAGGTATGTCTCCTTAGCCAAAGCAAATATAAATATTAAAATTTAAATTAAATTAACTTAGCTAAATTAAATGAAATTTAAAATTAAATTTAAATTATAAGTTAAAAAATAAAAGCAAAAATAAACAGAAAACTTCTGTACAGTAAAACAAATAATCAAATCATCAATGAAACTAACTAAATAAACTAACTAAATAAAAAACTAAATAAATAAACGAACAAATAAACAAATAATCAATGAAACTAAAATACAAAAATACAGAATGAGAGAAGATATTTGCAAATGGCATATCCAATAAAGGGATAGTATCCATATATAAAGAACTGATACTTAACACCCAAAAATCAAATAATCCAATTAAAAAATGGGCAGAAGACATGAACAGGTATTTCTCCAAAGAAGACATCTAGATGGCCAACAGACACATGAAAAGATGCTCAATATCATTCATCAGCACAGAATGCAAATTCAAAATAAATGAGACATTACCTCACACCTGTGAGAATGGCTAAAATCAACACAAGAAACAGCAGGTGTTGGCAAGGAAGTGGAGAAAAAGGAACACTCATGCACTGTTGGTAGGAATGCAAACTGGTACAGCCACTCTGGAAAACGGTATGTAGATTCCTCAAAAAATTAAAAATAGAACTACTCTATGATCTATTGGTTATTTATCCAAAAAATACAAAAACACTAACTCGAAAGGATATATGTACCTCAATGTTTATTGAGATATTATTTACAATAGCCAAACTATGGAAGCAACCCAAGTGTCCATCAATAGATGAATGGATAAAGAACATGTGTTATATATACATATTAATAATATGGAATATTTTTCAGCCATAACAAAGAAGGAAATCTTGCCATTTGCAACAACATGGATGTAGCTCGAGCATATAATGCTAAGCAAAAAAAAAAAAACAACACGGAAAGAAAGAAAAATACCATATGATTTCATACATATGTGTACTTTAAGAAATAAAACTAAGAAAAGGAAAGAAGAGATAAACCAAGAAACAGATTCTTAGTATAGAGAACAAACTAATGGTTACCAGCAGGGAGATGGGTGGGAGAATGGGTGAAATAGGTGATTTAGATTAACGAGTACACATACTGTGATGAAAAAAAAATTAAGGAGAGATTACAGAATTTAAAAAAATTACAGAATTAAAAAAATGAGATCTTGTCATTTGCAACAGCATGGATGGAACTACAAAGTATTTATTATAAGTGAAATATGTCAGACAGAGAAAGACAAATATCAAATGAATTCATTTATATGTGGAGTCTAAAATACAAAAGCCAGGGGCTCTTTGGTGGTTTGCTTTGTTAAGTGTCTGCCTTCGGTTCAGTTCATGATCCCCAGGGTCCTGGGATCGAACCCCACACTCGGCTGTCTGCTAAGTGGGGAGCCTGAGCCTTCTTTTCCCTCTGTCTTTCCCCCTGCTTGTTCTCTCTATCAAATAAATAAATAAAATCTTAAGAACTAAAAATAACAATTAAAATTAATTTAAAAATTAAAAAAATTTTAAAAATAACCAAAATATGGAAAGAGCCCAGATGTCCATGGATAAAGATAAGTGGTGTGTGTATACACACACACACAGACACACATATATACAACAACATGGATGTGTGTATATATATATGTATGTGTACATATATATGAATATTACCCAGCCATCAAAAAGAATGAGCTCTTGCCATTTGCAATGATGTGGATAGAACTAGAGGGTGTTATGCTAAGTGAAATAAACCAGTCAATAAAGACAAATACCATATGATTTCACTCATATGTGGAATTTAAGAAACAAAACAGATGACCATAGGGGAAGGGAAGGAAAAATGAAATAAGAGGAAAACAGAGAGGTAGGCAAACCATAGGAGACTCTTTTTTTTTTTTAAAGATTTTATTTATTTATTTGACAGAGATCACAGAGAAGCAGGCAGAGAGAGAGGAGGAAGCAGGCTCCCTGCTGAGCAGAGAGCCTGATGTGGGGCTTGATCCCAGGACCCTGAGATCATGACTTGAGCCGAAGGCAGAGGATTTAACTCACTGAGCCACCCAGGCTCCCCAAACCATAGGAGACTCTTAACCATAGGGAACAAACTGAGGGTCGCTGAAGCAAAGTGGGTGGGGGAATGGGGTAACTGGGTGATGGGCATTGAGGAGGGTACTGGAAGTAATGAGCACTAGATGTATTTAACTGATGAATCATTGAATTCTACCTCTAAAACTAATAATACAGTATATGTCTATTAAATTAAATTTAACTGAAAAATTAAAAATAATTTAAAAATGAACAAACAGGAATCAGATGGCAATATCAAGCAATCTGAAGAAAACCTGTCAGCAAATGGCAACATTACCATTCCTGTACTCAAGTAGAGAGCATTCTAACTGCAGAAATGGAAACACTTTACCAATGAGGTCACTCATGAGTACAAAGCCTTTAGTGGTTCAATTCCAGAAGCTGACATTTAAATCAACTTTGGGAACTTGGTTTGCATTTTCCTGTAGGAAAAGTTATATATGGTGCCTTCCTTCTAAAGCCAAATCATGAAAGACTATTTAACCCAGAATATGTTTGAAATAGTAGCTATTGCTAATAAAAAATATGGTAGGCTCGAATATCGTTTTGTTCTTTTTTTAAGTTTTAATTTTAGTTCTTCTATAGTTACCATACAGTATTATGTTAGTTTCTGTTGTACAATATAGACCATTTTGTTCTTTGAAAGACAACGAATGGAGATCACAATTTGTTTGATGTATTTTAAAAGCTAGTCCTGAAGTAAAAGCAAATTTAATTTGAGAAATCAAAGAGGAGAATGGTGAAGACTTGGAGAATCTGAAGAGACTTTGACAAACTGTGGATCAGAATGGTAAGGGAAGGACTTTTAGATCAGATAATCCAAGTCTGCCTGTATGACTTAGATTCTTTGAGCTTTCTGCCTGTATGACTTAGATTCTTTGAGCTTCAGTTTCCTCATTTATAAAATGGTGGTAAGCAGTACCAATGTTTTCAGGATTGGAGTGAGAACTAAATGAAATTCTGTATGCTTAGAACCTACCACAGCACCTACCATAGTGAGTGCTTAACAAATGCTGTTCCCTCACCTTTAAAGAGCTTTGGAGATTAATGACACCACTTCTGATGCTGGTATATCAATAGCACCATTCCTATCCCCTGCTATTTAAAATTAAAAGAGGAATGACAAGTGGAGCTATATGGGAAGCTGGTAGAGAGTTATTCTGGTACAACAGATCAAGAGCTAGCCTAGAGAGGAGATTTAGAAAGGGGGTAGAAGAAAGTGTGCATGCACATGAAACAATTTCCTGGTGTGATAACAAAGTGTAGGAAAATGGAGAGCACTGCAAGTGTACACTTTCCCTGAGGTTGGACAAAGGAGATGGCAGGGGAGGGGACATGGCACCAGGTATCAGTCTTTCCATATATGACAGAACCTAATGTACTTCAAACTGTTTTTAAGTAACCTGTTAGCTTACAGGTATCAAATTAGCTCACATGTATCTAGCTTACATGATTCCAATTGTTGTAGTCATCATAATTTTACACAAATCTTAATAAAGCAGACCTGGCAAGGCTGCTATGTGGTAATATTTTGAGAGTCACCAGTTTAGGTGGATACATGCATTTAAAAAGTATTGTGAGCTCCACATTCTTCAAATTTGATCTTTTTCTTCATATATTGGAATGTTCAACCAATCTAAACTAGTTGAGGTTTGACTGTGGTACAAAATTACCAACAGCTTGAGGTGATATAGTACTATAAAGTAATGAGGGTGGGATAGATGAATATGGGAAATATCTCCTGGAGGCAATATGTTCTGAGCTGAGCCTTGAAGAGAGTGATGTAGATTGGTAGCAAAGGGGGGTGAATTGTCAAGGGAGAAGAACGTCATATATTTAATAATAGAGGGACAAGGTTTTTTGTGGATGAAGGTCTCAAGAAATTGGTACACAGAGATGAGGTGGTTGAGGTGAAGATACTGGAGGCTGGACTAAGATGCTTGGATTTAGCTGCATAGACAATAGGGAACCACTATGAAATACTGCAATACAGAGTGACAGGATGTGAGTTAAAAGACTGTAACTGGCGTGCCTGGGTGGCTCAGTTGTTAAGAGTCTGCCTTTGGCTCAGGTCGTGATCCAGGGGATCAAGCCCGCATCGGGCTTCCTCCTCAGTGGGAAGCCTGATCCTCCCTTTCCCACTCCCCCATTCCCCCTGGTTGTGTTCTTTCTCTCAATCAATGTCTCTCTCTCTCTCTCTGTTAAGTAAATAAATAAAATCTTAAAAAAAAAAGACTATAACCATGATTGTGGCTATGGTATACTTTGGTGGTTCCCAAACCTTGCTTAAAAAATACAGATGTCGGGACGCCTGGGTGGCTCAGTTGGTTAAGCGGCTGCCTTCGGCTCAGGTCATGATCCCAGCATCCTGGGATCGAGTCCCACATCGGGCTCCTTGCTCGGCGGGGAGCCTGCTTCTCCCTCTGCCTCTGCCTGCCACTCTGTCTGCCTGTGCTCGCTCACTCTCTCTCTGACAAATAAATAAATAAAAAAAATACAGATGTCAATACAGGTGGGTATGAGATAGGTGGGCATAGGGAATCAATGCTGACATGTGACAGAGGTGAGGACCATGGCCAGAAACAGGGATCAGAACCCCAAAACCTGACTGTCCTTCAATATATATAAGCAAAACAACCTGCTCTTTTTGAAAGTTCTCATATTGCTTCCTCTTCCTGGGATGCCTTTTCTCTCTATCTTGAAAATTCTGCCCATTACTCAAGACCCAGCTCAGATGTAGCCACCCCTGAGGAGGCTAACCTGGTCCATGTCTCTCTCTCCCAACTGCTGTGATCTCCTGTGATTACTTTGGGAGAGGATACAAGAAAACCACAGGACTAGAGTTCATAGGGGAATCAGAGGAATTCAGACAGTTGCACATCATGAATAAGGGAAGCGTTTGAAGGGAGGATGGAAGTTACAGGACAAGGGAAGGTTTATGATGTCATCCTCACTCACTCTCCACATAATTGAAACACATTGCAGTTTGTGTGTGCCTGCTTATGTGCAATTACAGAAACTTAGTGTAAGCACAAGAGAAAAATAAGAAAATGGCAGAGCCAATGCCATTTTATTGTTTTTAAGGATTTTATTTATTTATTTGACAGACAGAGATCACAAGTAGGCAGAGAGGCAGGCAGAGAGAGAGGGGGAAGTAGGCTCCCTGCTGAGCAGAGAGCCCGATGCGGGGCTCGATCCCAGGACCCCAAGATCATGACCTGACCCGAAGGCAGAGGTTTAAACCACTGAGCGCCCCGCCAATGCCATTTTAAACCTAGAAGCTTCTACTCCTAGAATGAGCTTATTGTCAGTCATATTGCCAAATAAAACCAGCAACAATCGAATTAATAAACTATTATTAAGTGGGCTATAAAAATTATCTAGAGGTCTTTATGAAATATCTCTTTTTTTCTTTTTGGTGAGGGGGTGTTTGACAACCTTTATTACCACAAAATGAAAGTACTGAACTTAGAATTGGAGCTGCGGATTGCTAAATAATGAATGATTAAATTAAGACTTTAAAAATATTACTCTCTCTAAAGATATTATTTTAATACTAACTGTTTTAGTGAAAACAAAGAGGATTTGGAACTGTTAATATATTTAAAAATTATTTAAAAATATAGTTAATTTCATCTTATATGAAGTTAAATATGTTTAAATTATATACTTTTAAATTTCTTTTTTGTGTTTGTTTTGTAATGTATACAGTATGGTAGTTTGCGTGTGTGTATATCTATCTATTATCTATCTATCTATATATCAGACTTCTCTTAATAGCAGAGAAATCAAGAAAACTTGAAAACCTTTGTACCAAGCAACTGCATATTTACAATGAGAAGGAAAGGGAAAGGGTACCATCCACTGAAAGGGCTTTTTATTTTCAGAGACAAGGTAGGGGCAACTACCAAATTAAGCCTTTTTAAGATTAGGATTTTACTATTTTAAGATCAGAGGTTGAAAGAATATTAGTGTATCACAGGAAAGTAGAGCAGAGAGTAGCAATGATACCTGTAAGAGGTGGGAGTCATGGATATTAAAGCTGCTGATGATCCATATTGTGCCTTTGTACAGGTTAGAAAAAAGTTCACCTTCCTTCAAGCAGATGCAGCTTCATACCAGAGTCCATAGCTTGGTAAGTCTGTCTACCAGCTCAAGCTGAGCCCTCTTTTGTTCCCATCACTCTTGTGCAGTACATAACCTGAACAACTGTATATACTGGCCCTGTGTGAGAACACTTAATAAATGGCATATCCACTTTAAAAGCCTCCCTAAGTGATTCTGATGGCCAGCCAAAGTTATAAACTATTGGTCTATATAATAGCATTTTACTTATTTATTCTATAAACTGTAAAATTCTTAAGAGAGAAGCATTTGACATATAATTTAAAAAATATATAATTCTGATATATATGTGTATATATATACATCTATCTATCTATCTATCATCTTCTATCTATCTAATAGATATATATATTTCTGACATTTCATTTCACGAAACTTGCCTTCCCACCAATAAGTCTGATTTAGGGAATGTCTATAACCAGTAATCTAGCTGGAGGACCCTGGGTTACTCACCTTCCCTCTCTGAGCCTGTTTCTTCAGTTCTAAAATGAAAGGAGTTGAACTAGATGATCTGGAAGATCCTTTCCAGACATAGTACCGTATGTTTAGTGCATTTTACTGCTTAGCGATGTATGAAAATTCTCTGCCAGGCAGCCTGTGCAGCTACATTTTACTGGCTGAATTTGGCTCATTTTCCTGAGAGGGTTGAAGGCATATGTTCACTCTAACTCTGCTTTTTAGAGAGGGGCCATTTTTTACCATTAATTGCACTGTCTTTCTCTTGCCAGTGTCTTGCAGGCATCTCTAAAGTGGGGTAGCATCATGGGCAGCATTTACAGCCAACCATAGAGTGGCAGCTACAATTGTTGGGTTGTCCTTTGTATGTCTTGGAAATTATTTAAAAAAAAAAAAACACAACAAAACCGTTTCTTTCCTGGCTGCTCCTGTAGATAGCTGTGAAACCATAGGTTTAGCGTCAGCAATTTGAAGGCTTGATCAGAGCAGCTGAAGATCTGTGAACAGTGTTCTTGGAATCTTTTCATTTTTGGTCACAAAGTGTCATTAGATCTCCTTTAGATGCTCTGCCCAAAATCTCAGAAGGGTTTTCTGCTTCAGCCAGTAAGCAATAAATACTAATGAGGGGACAAAAATACAGTGGGAAAAATGATGTTTTCTTCTCAGATTTGGGGGAGGAGAGGGAAATGTGGGCAGATTGGCAATTAATCCAAGTAAGTTTGGTCTTCCTGTTAATGACTGATTTAATAAAGACATATAACCAATTAACTAGCTATGTGGCCTTGGAGAAATGACTACCCATCTCTAAGCCTTAGTTTCTTCAGTTATAAAATAAGTCCATTTGTGTTTGTTTAACTCAAGAAATTCAAAGAGCACAACCAAAGACATTTTTTTCATTATTCTTTCATTTTTCTTTCTGGAGACAGAAATACAAACCTCCCTTCAGGTAGTTCAGGCTTTATATAGCTCAGGATTTTTCCTGAATGAACAAACCTAGTCACCTCATTTTAAAAACAGAAATATGTACTATGAGTCTCCACAGCTATTGTTGGTTCCACATTCCTATGTGCTTGCCTGACTTACCTTGCTGGAAAATCTTTTCCCCAATATAATTCTCTTCAGCTACAACTGGATTCAGGAAACTAATGATTGGTTAGACCAGTGATTGGTTAAACCAATGCAGTGATTGGTTCATAAGCAACTTTCTCAATGAACAAATGAATCACTTGGGGAGCTTACTAAAACAAATTCCTGGGCCCTACTACCACAGATTCAGAGCCAGTGGGTCTAAATAGTGCCTATGAATGTAACATTTTTACAAGCACTCCAGAAGATTTCATTGTAGGTAACCAGTGGTCCACCATTAGAGGAACAACTTCCTTAAAAGACAGTAATGGAGAGAGACCACTAAAGCCAGTTACTACTTGTCATTTCTCTAGCCCCTGGCCTACTTCTTTGTTTCCAGTCCAAGTTACTGCTTTCTAGATTAGAAAACGAACCTAGAGAGAAAAACTGGTAAGACTAAAGCCACACAATGGGTTAGTGTTGTGAGAGCAAAGACTCTGTCCACCTTATGTGTTACCATAGTCCTGGGAGTAGTTCTGTGGAGTAACTTCAGCAGGCTTAGGATCAGCCTGAGCTGCTTTGATGAATTAAGAAAGTGTATGTGTAGGGCACTGACTCCAGTCAAGCCATGAAACACATTGGTTAATATTTTTGCTTTTTGCTTTGTAACCATGGATCTGAGGAGTTTGGGGATGTTTTGTACCAGCTCATCGGCATTTTAGTTTTAATTGAGGTATAATTGGTATATGATATTATATTAAGTTTTAGGTATATAACATAATGATTCATTATTTGTATGTATTGTGAAATGATCACCACAGTTAAGTCCATTTAACATCTGTCACTTTACATAGTTACATGTGTGTGTAATGAGGACTTTTAAGTTTACTCTCAGCAACTTTCAAATACACAACACAATGTTATTAACTAGAGTGATCATGGTGTACATTATATCCCCATGACATTTATTTTATAACTGGAAGTTTGTACCTTTTGACCCCATTTTGATCTTGTTTCTCCTCCCCATGTAGTGTTTTTGTGAGAGGAGGGACAGTGATTGCAAACTCTTGTTTTCTCCAGGTTCAGAGAGGTGAAATGACTTCTCCAGAGCCCCCACCCAGCGAAGAAAGAACAATATTGGAATTTCCTCTCCTAGATAGATGCTGATCTCCTAGGCTGGACTTTTTAGAGCAGTCTTACCCTGCCATTCAGCATGACAATAGGTCAGGAGGAGAAGAAAGTCAATGTGCTAATCTTAGTCTTTTGATTTACCAGCTGGTCTGTGTAATTCCATTGACCAGTGTTAGTTTGACAGGGAAAAAAAGGAACAAGATATTGTCAAATGTTTGCTGTAGCTTTCACTGCTAAAGGATGATCTCTACTGTCCCCCAGCAGCTGAGGTGAGCATGTGAGCTGGGGGCAGGAGCCTATAATTTCCCAAATCTGATATCAGAGTTAAGGCAGAGTAGATAGGACCACTCTTAGTTTCAGGGACTAAGAGGATTGAAATATGCAGAATATCATGCCCTTATACTAAGGCACAGATTTTTAAAAAGAAACATCAATCGATCTTGAATAAAATGTTGTACTACCAAAAAATTCTTGGAAAACTAAGATATTTTCCATCATCTCATTTTACAAATGGGTAAACTAAGACCCAGAGAAGAGATGTGACTTGCTAAGGTCTCTTTAAACCTTTAAATATTGAGCACCGATTTCAGCTTTTCCTCTTTTTTTTTTTTTAAAGATTTTATTTATTTATTTGACAGAGAGAGATGACAAGCAGGCAGAGAGGCAGGCGGGGCTGGGGGGAGGGAGGAGCAGGCTCCCTGCTGAGCAGACAGCCCTGATGAGGGGCTGGATCCCAGGACCCTGGGATCATGACCTGCGCCAAAGACAGAGGCTTTAACCCACTGAGCCACCCAGGTGCCCCTCAGCTCTTACTCTTAATAGCTTTTAAGAGGAAAGCATATTAATAATACCTTATCTATTTGAGTATTACATGTCAGCACTCTTCCATGTGCTTCATATTTAATACCAACGCAACACTATAGGGTAAATATTACTATCAACCTCAATTTACAGATGAAGGAACTAGGCACAGAAAAGTTTAACAAACTGCCCATGACCTCACAGATAGCCTTAGAATTGTGATCACAGCCCAGAGAGTCTGGCTCCAGAGACTATGGGCTTAACCATTATTCATCCTGTCACTCAAACACAAGGGGCAGGATCACCAAAATAATCTTCATCAAACTGTTCCATCCCATCAGTTCCCTGTTCAAAGATTCACACTGGGTTCTGATTATAACAATAGTGATTCTTGATTAGCTTCACTGATGTTTGAAGAATTCCAACAATGGTGAAATGAGAACCCCAACACACCAACTACACTTTGCATGACTACTCATAGACTACCATCTCTCCAAGCCCATTCTGCCTTTCTAGGTGGCTATTCAGCATTACTAAAATGCATTTGGTGCTATTCTATTCACAACATATGGAACGATATATGCCCTCTAAGAAAATTTACATCTAAAGCATTTCTCTAGCTGTCATGGTCAGCAGAGTTTCTCATTGCATACTGCTATTTTGGTTGCTAAAGTCTCTGTCACATCATGCAGTTCCATTTCTAGAACTCTTCAGATTATGTTAAATCCATTCACGGAGCATGGTTCAGGGTAGACACTTAGTGGACAAGGTAGCTTTCTGGAGCTTCTGAGTTGTTAGAGTTTAGGGATAGAAGGTTAGGAAGATGTAGAAAACAGAGCCCAATCACCAAGCCAGTAGTGGTCTGCTAACTCAAGAGCTCCATGCCCATCCTTATCATCATAAATTTGCCTTAAAGTGTCTGTTTCTCAGAGTTTTCATCCATTTTGGCCTCAGGGCCAAGATAGGGCATCAGATCCATACTCTCGAAAATGCCAAGTAGCTCTCACAAGGAATAATTAGGGACAATGTTGATGGTAAATGTAAGAAACTCTATGGAGATGTTTAAGTCAAAGGAGAATCATGCAAAACTTTGTTTTGGGGGATAGAATACAGGGAGTGGTATTTAATATATGAAAATTGATTTTTACAAAAACTCATTTAGAATCTGATCCTTTAGGAGTTTTGATTGATTTGCAATGTTAAATACAAAATAACCAAATAAATCTGAAAGATGCTGAAGACTTATTGAGCCCATCCCACTTCCCTTGCAGTTCTAACCAAGGGCAGAAAAGGAGGTGCCCAAAGTTGAGTCCAAAACTCAGAAATATGTGTTTGACAGGCATGTGGTGGGATGAAATCAGAGAGGGAGACAAACCATGAGAGATTCTGCACGTCAGGAAACAAACTGAGGGTTACAGAAGGGAGGGGGTTGGGGTTTGGGGTAGGTGGGTGATAGGTATTAAGGAGGGCATGTGTTGTGATGACCACTGGGTGTTATAAGCAACTAATGAGTCATTGAACACTACATCAAAAACTAATAATGTACTATATGTTGGCTACTTGAACATAAACTTTTGAATTTAAATCTTTTGGTGGGCATGTCCTCTCCTGATTACCATAGTTCTCACCACTCCCAATTGTCTTGTATCCAATCATTTTACACATTTATGTTATTTAATCTGGCCCCTGCAGACATTTAAATTGGCAGCCTCTGCCAAACTACCTCAGAATGATGAAATTATATACTCTGAAGGGAGGGGTGGCCACCCAGGGCCATATACAACCGTTTAGAACTTGAAACAAAAGAGAATGAAAATATTAGTCTTATAAATTCAAGTGAGGTTGCAAATAATACTAGTAATATGTTTTTTGAAGCATTTACGATCTAACATTTTCCAATATTGATGCACATTGAGGGTGTTCTTATCAGTATAATATGTTAGCATAATAAATTACTTAGATATTAACAAATTGGAAATAACCTTTTCTGAGTCCCTGTGTCAAAGACATTGGTGCTTTCTGATTCCTGTGTTTGGTTGCATTGATCACCCTAATTTAGCTCAGTGGTTCTACTCTGGGGAAGCACATAAACATATCAGAGCTTCCCAAGGGAAGCTCTCACAGTAAATTACTCTGTACATGAGATATGTTGCTAATTGGAGAATGTTGTTTGTATGAATGCTGTAGAAACAAAACAAAAAAATGGTTGAAAACTACTGACAGAGCCTTTTTTAAAATTTTTTTATTTTATTTCTTTTCAGCGTAACAGAATTCGTAGTTTTACAACACACCCAGTGCTCCATGCAATGCGTGCCCTCCATAATACCCACCACCTGGACCCCCCAACCTCCCAACCCCCGGCCCTTCAAAACCCTCAGGTGGTTTTTCAGAGTCCATAGTCTCTCATGGTTCATCTCCCCCCCAGTTTCCCTCAATTCCCTTCTCCTTCTCCATCTCCCCATGTCCTCCCTGTTATTTGTTATGCTCTGCAAATAAGTGAAACCATATGATAATTGACTCTCTCTGCTTGACTTATTTCACTCAGCATAATCTCTTCCAGTCCCGTCCATGTTGCTACAAAAGTTGGGTATTCATCCTTTCTGATGGAGGCACAATACTCCATAGTGTATATGGACCACATCTTCCTTATCCATTCGTCCGTGGAAGGGCATCTTGGTTCTTTCCACAGTTTGGCGACCGTGGCCATTGCTGCTATAAACATTGGGGTACAGATGGCCCTTCTTTTCACCACATCTGTATCTTTGGGGTAAATAC